>JABUQX010008951.1:0-12500 GCA_015478945.1 Trachelipus rathkii
TATTATTGAGATAATATTTCGATTTCTAGTAATAATATATATATATTAACTATATATATAATAATATATATTATTATATTATATATATATTATAATAAATATATTATATATATATAATATTATTATATATATATATATTTATATATAATATATATTATTAGTATATATTATATATATATATATATATATTATATATCTATATATATTATTTTATATATATTAATTATATTATATATATTAATATATATATATATTTTATATATATTAATATATATTATATATATATATTATATATTATAATATATTATAATCTAGATACCTAGTGTTCGATGGAATAACTAAATAAAAATATGAGCGGTGAATGAAGTAGTGAATAAGGAGGAAAGTGAGGAGTTATGGGACCGATGAGAAAGTATCACTAGCATATATATAGTGGATACTATGATGATTAATATATGTAAGGAACTAAAGTAAAGAGTATTTTATTTATAGAATTTTCAAGAACGTATTAGAGGAGGCGAAGAGTAGTAATAGATAATTAGCTAAATTATATATATAATCAAAAGTCAATAATTGTGAGAAATACTATTGGTAGCTAGGGAGTAAAAAAAATACAAAATTGTAGTAGAGAAGATGAAGTGTTGAAGATTAGCATTGAATGTGGAGATGACACGTAGAATGGTCGGCAGAGAGAAAGTGAGGCACGAGCAGGAAGCAGGAAGACGCGGCGAAGTAGCGATGGAGATAGAAGTAAGAGAAGACTTATATAGTTACTGAGTAGTGAGCTAGGCTGAATAATGCAGAAGAAAGGAGATGAAGAGACATTTACATATGAATATGTTCAAGATCCATGAGCTTGGATTATACACTGCATCTCTACCTTTTGGTTTGATAGTGTGATTGTTTTTTTTGGTATGATGACAGATGTTACTTATTCAGAACTATTATCAGTATTTTTCATTTGCATGTGTGTTACATTGGTGAGGCGTGTGATAGTACCTGTGTGGCTATTGAAATATGCACCTTGATGACTAGAGGAGTGAGTGTAGCCATATCTTCTTGTACAGTCCCGTTCTTCGGTCTCTTCTTTGTGCGATCTCTTGCATCGTTTAGCTCCGGAATGGCTCTCTTCGTAGGAATATCGTCTCCTCGTTTCAATCTACTTCACTCTCATTCATCATAATCGTCGATATCTGCGGGACTCTCTCATATAAGTAGAAATTGTAAAATTATTTAAGAAGTGAATATATCTCTAACTAATATTTATAGGTTGCACATTTGAGCGTAAGTTATATGTAAAGAATATTATAGAAAGATACAATTAAGATATAAAATAGAGCTCCAACATTGGTGTAAAGAGTCAAGTATTGAGATATATATGATGTTATGGTTAAGTATATATATACTTAATAGATTATAATGTATGTACCATTATAAGAATTAGATAAGTAAAAGACTTGGGAAATATCAATACTTATAATAAGGCTAATATAGCTCACCTTATCTATTATAGCTATGAAGAAAGTCATATTGTAAATATATGTTACCCAAAGAGACGCTAGTGGAGAGTTTGGAGTAAGGATTATGAGTTGTGAGGTACTAGATCACTGATAAAGGCAGTAATAGAGTAACATATAATGCGATATAGACATACGAGTTCATAAAACGCAGTAATTAGCGAGAGATAAATAAGTGAAAAATATGAAGAATTTACCAAACGATGAAAATGAGATTTATTGATGTTTTTTAAAATAACTTCGATATAGTATAATAGTGCAAGTGGTGTGTTCCTTGATCGTGAACTGTCTAACGATAAAAACTCGTTAAGATCTGATGTTGTGTGAGTGTTATTATTTTTATTTGGAATCTCAAATAAGTGTCTTTAATGTAATGTGTGATTTTTAAATTGAAAGTGTAGATTATTAATGTAATTGATGAATTGAGTGTGATGATAGTACATTCATATGTGGTAATTATTATTATTATTATTATATTTATCTATTAATAATTTAGTCGATATTTGTGTGTTGGTTATAGATTGTTTTATTAATTGAAGATGGTTGAGAAAGTGTGATTTATTAGCACACGATATTAAAGAGCATCGATTCGTGTTCGTGTTCATCTCACGTAATAAGTCGTGTCTTCGTTAATCACTTTTCGTAACTTTCTTTTCGTTGGCATGTCATAATCACAATACCTTGCAATTTCTTCTATACTATGTTCTCTTACTTACTTCCTTATTATTATTATTACCTTTCTGTACATAATATATATATTATATATATTATTATTATTAATTATTATATATTTAATTATATTATTATTATTATTATTTATAATATAATTATTAATTATTGACGTACAATATACTATTTATTAAATTTCATAAAATTTAAATTGTTTACAAAAAGAAATAAACGTTTTAATTATTATCATCATATTTATTATATATTATATATATATATAATCATATATATATATTATTGAATACTATATATATATTTATATATATATTATATAATATATATATATATTATATATTGTATATATATATATTATTTATATATATATATTATATTATATATATATATTCTGTACTATGTATACAAACATGGGGTCACAAAAAAACATTCTTTTTAAAAAAAAACTAAACGATTGGTTTTTTTGATGAGTAAAACCAAACATTTGGTTTTTTCAATGTAGAGCTCACACGATTGATGTAGACTCTAGTGCTGAAGTTGGTTTTTAATTTAGATTTTAAAGGCAAAAATTACTACTGGAAACTGTTATAACATGTGCTAACCACATATTTTAAAATTCCTTATTAAATTTCTTAAGATTCTTAATTTCAAATTTTCTTGATAACTGTTGATTCTAAATATATAATTGTTTTTTTGAGTTTTCATAAACTTCTAAAGTAAAAAATAAGAGGTATATTATAATATAAAATCTATCTGAAAAAAAGGTTTTACTATATCTTATTATTTTCTCAAAAAAATTTTTTTTTTATATATTTGCAATGCAGCCCAAAAATATATTAATGGCCCAATTGCGATTATGAACGACAATGTACTATATTTGAACTCTCTTAAGATTTCTGCTCCGAAACAGATGATAATGAGCATAAAGAAATCCGCTGCGCTACGTGCCATATTTCTCACAAATCTTCACACTCCCACATATGAGTTTTATTATAAACTTTGAAATGTGGCATCAATGGTTAGAAAAGAATTCCCCAGAGCTCGAAACAAGAATCATGATTTTTAAACATTTTAAATTTTACAAATATATATATATATTATATATATATATATATATATATATATATATAATTATATATATATATATATTATTATAGTAATAATCATTCTCACAATAATATAAAATTCGCAGAAAAATTTTTATTGCCTTGCAAATACTCTTCGATTGAAATATTGAGAAAACCATATACATCTGAAATGAAAATCATTATAAATATTTTTTTAGATATTTTATGCTGATTTTTTTTAGTGGTTTAACATCGTTTTTTTATGTGGTTTTAATCCATATATATAATATATATATATATATATATATATATATATATATAATATATTATATATATATATATTAATATATATATATATATATATATATATATATATATATATATATATATATATATATATATATATATATATATATATATATGAGAGAGAGAGAACTTTTTTTATTTTTTTTTTTTTTGTTACAAAAGTTTGCACCTCACGGGCACCTTAGGTATTTTCTACCTAGGATCCGGACGGGGGATCGAACTCTGTCCCTTGCCTTTAAGACCGTCGCTCTACCGATAATAATTATGAAATATTTGACTCCTAACATTCATATTTCTTTTTATATTGTTTATAATATATATTTGGTTTATTTCTCACTTACTTCAGTATGATAACTTAATCTTAGATCAGTTGAATGTGATAATATTGAGCTCTCTCTCTCTCTCTCTCTCTCTCTCTCTCTCTCTTTTCTCTTCTCTCTCTTCTCCTCCCTTCTCTCTGTCTCTCTCTCTACTCTCACTCTCTCTCTCTCTCTCTCTTTTCTCTCTCTCTCTCTCTCTCTCTCTCTCTCTCTTCTCTCTCCCTCTTCTCTCTCCATCTCTCTCTCCTCTCCTCTCCCTCTCTCCTCTTCTCTTCTCTCACTCTCCTGCTCCTCTCTCCTCTCGGTAACAAACTTTGTTTTTTTGTTTTTTTCTATTATATCGAAACTTGTTACTTATGTATTTTGTTGTGGAGAATTCAAAAATCGTATTAGTTTTTGTTTCTTGCGTCCAATTTTGACACTATTCAATAAAAATAAATAAAAAATTTGTTTCCCACTATGATAAAAAAAAAAAAAACTTTATTCTGTCAGCGGTCGGTATTTATTACATATTACTTATCATTAAAAATAGCAATTTCATATAAAAATAAATACATAGACGAGAAATGGGCTTCTGAGGGGACGTTTTCGTCCTTTGAGCCCATCAAGTATTATTATACGGTTTCATACTCAAATTTATATTTAGGTACAGAAATCACAAATTAAAACGGTTTATATAATATGAAATAATCCTAACCCTAATAAGCTAGATAATAATAATAAACACATATAATAATAATATAATAATAAATTAATAATAATATAATAATATAATAATATAATATAATAATAATAATAATATTAATAATAATAATAAGCATTAACATAATATCATCACTATATAATAATAATAATAATAATAATAATAATAATTATTATTATTATTATTATTATTATTATTATTATATATTATTTATTATTTTATTATTATTATATTATTAATAATATAATATATATAATTAATAATAATATATAATAATAATAATAATAATAATAATAATAATAATAATAATAATCTACTACTAATAATAATAATAATAAAATAATAATAATAATAATAATAATAATAATAATCTACTATAATATAATAATAGAATAATATATAATAATAATAATAATAATATAATAGTAATCAAATACTAATAATAATAATAAAATCAAAATAATATCCATCACTATTCACACACATACTACTCTATACTAATATAATAATAATAAAATAATATTATATAATAATATTATATAATAATAATTAATATAATATAATAATAAAATAATATAATAATATAATAATATAATAATAATACTCATAAGTCATAACATCAAATCATTATCAGCATTATCGTTGTTAATAATAAGAGAAACTATATGATAACAACAATAAATAATAATCGCAATAGGAATTATCACCATTCGTTGTGGAATTAAAATCTAACGTGCCCGTTAGTATTTTGATAATAAGAAGCTAATAATAATAATAATAATAATAATAATAATAATAATAATAATAATAATAATAATAATAATAATAATAATAATAATAACACCGGGGAGCAAATTTTTGTTGACTTGTATATGACTTGTTTCTTATTTACTTTTTTGCGTCGAATCCAAAAATTCTTTTGGTGTTTGTCTAAACTCTATATTCTATAAGGTCCAGTTTTCCCGCCATTCACATGACTTAAAAAATGCAAAATTCTTTTTTACCATTTTGAACATAAATGAAAAACCGCTATCTTTTTTGTTATTTGACATATCAATATAAAATTTTCCCAGTATATATATTTCTGCAAGATACACATATTTTGTTTTTGATTATTTGTTTGTATATTCATCCGTTTTTTCCCTGTTTTCCCTGTTTTTTGGCAATTTTTTCAATGTTTACATGTGAATAGTTCCCAAACTGAACCTGACAGACAAAAACCAATACGATTTTTGAATTCAGCACAATAAAATACATAAGAAAGAAGTTTTAAATACAAGTCCAAAAAAATTTGTTCCCAAGTGAAATTGGACTAACAACATGAGCACGGCTATCATAAATATTAAATCTACCTTTCAAATCACTGCTTTCCTTAAAACGTTTTTTTTGGGGCTTTCTTACGAGTTCCAGTTTCATTGTTTGTTCACTACCATCGTCACTACTAATATCTGAAAAAAAATATCTAATTTTTATGACATGAGAAATTACAGAAGATAACATCGAATTAGCCATACTTAGTAGTGATGCAGGTAACATCCGCATGCATCCGCGGAACATCCGCACATTAATACAGATCTGCATCCGCGCTTTGCCCTGCGGATGTTGCGCGGATATTTATTGTCGAGATTTGATAATTTTATAATAAAAATACTTAATCTCAACGCTAAGGAAGCATTTTGAACCATCTTTAAATGAAAATGATGACGGTATAAAAAGAAGGAAAGATGAAATAAAACTAGAGCTTGAAAAACGCTTTGGTTCTGTGGAAATTAATGAACTTCATACTATTGCAACTTACTTAGATCCCGGTTATAAAGGCAAGTGTTTTTGTAAACTCAATATTAAAACAAGTTAATCGTCACTTTGTGTTGCAATTGAAAAACTTAAATTCGAAGAGTCTATTAATTCGCCACCCATTTTAAAAGGAAAAAAACGAAATCTACAAAACCAACACCTTCTGCAAGTAAATCAATAACAGATTCAATGGAAGAATTTCTACAGTCCAGTAGTGATGAAAAAACACACGCATTACCAAAAGATGTGCAAATGACTGATAACTATCACCAAGAAAAAGGACTAGATGCAAATGATGATTCTACAGTTGATGGAAAGTTTAGTTGTTTACCCACGCTTGAGTAAACTTGCAAGGAAATATTTTGCCTGTCCTCCAACTAGTGTTCCAGGTGAGAAAGTATTTAGCAATGCTGGGCTAATATATGATGAAAAGAGAAACAGATTCTCAGCAGAAAAGGCAGAAAAATTGATGTTTCTCAAGCACAACCTTCCTATATTTGAATTTCAATACTAGTTCAAAATATATATAATCCAATGTAAAATCTCTTTCATTAAATAAGGGCGGAGGTTGGGGAAAGAGTTGGTGGGGTGCATTTGAGTTGGGTCCCCTCCCGCACCCGGTAACACAATTTATTAATGATTTTGGACTGAAATCGATATATATATATATATATAGATAATTATATATAATATATATATATATATATATATAGTATATTATATAATATATATATATATATATATATATATATATATATATATATATATATATATATATATAGTAGTTACATAACAATAGTTCGTACAACTTCAGGAATGCGAGCGTTGAGTGTTCTTATCGAAGCGGTTAGCTGTATAAGAACCGTGTTCGTATGAATAAACGCTAACTTGCTTTATTACTGATAACGGTCGTCTTATTTCGGTGTATTTAATTTTATTTTATTTAAATAAAAATAAATTGAATAAATTAAATAAATTAAATAAATTAAATAAAATAATAAATAAATTAAATAAATAAATTAAATAAAAAAAAATAAAAGAATTAAATTAAATTATATATATTATACCCGTATAAAGCCTCAGTTCCGCACCGCACCACACCGCACCGTTCCGCCTCCAATTTCGGTTTCGATTCAGCTTGCAAAGGCGATTCCGGTTCTGGCGCGTACCGACTCCGACTCCGACTCCCTGTATATATAAATATATATAGGTGAAATGACTTTTTAGGCTCCGGCTCCGGCTCATCTTATGGCTCCGATATATATCTACATTGGTTAGAGTTATCGTATCGGGTTAAAATTTGGAGGGTGGTTAGATGATGAGGTAACCTCGTCGTAGACGAGGTTACGTTCCCCTGGGTCCCCCCGAAGGGCACCCCATCCCCCTTAAAAAATCGAAGTGTTCGTAATTGGCTGAAATTTGGTGAGAGGATTCAGAGTTGAATTTCTAGAAATAGTTTATATGGGAATCTGAGGAGTTGACTCCGGCACCGGTGCTGGAGCCACTGCGGTGCCGAGTTAATAAACAGTCGTATAACAACAATGTTGGTGTGCTTATATAGGTTATCGAACCCATAGATCTCGAATATGAGGGTTATAAGTCCGTATAGGGTGTCTAGGACCCCCTTTGAGGGGGGGGGGGGTCCTGACTGAAAAAAAAGCACAGAGTGCAAAACAGAGGTCGAAGATGGAATGAAGAAGGATGAAGGAAATAAGGGGGAAAGAATGAAGAAAGGAATCTGCTCAGAGGAGTAGGAGTTGACAGCTGCACCGTGCTGGTTTCGGGCGTGCGAGTTAATTAAAATTTTTGTGTAATGAATACATATTGGTGTCTTTATATATGTTTTTGGTCTGTAGATTTCGAAAATATGGTTTCAGAACCATCAAGAAAGAAATAAAAAATAATAAATAAATATAAAATTTCTTATTCTTCTTATGATTAAACTTACAAATTTACGGTTTTTTAAATACCCTAAAGCAGTAAAATCAACACATCCCACACCCTCTGTCCATCGTGATCTATTGATCTATTGATTCCAGTCAAATTTTTTTAATAAAATTGGTAACGTTTTACATACCCTACAGCAGTAAATCAGTAACAAACCACCATCCAGCCAACCTCCTGTCCCAATCGTGATCTATTGATCTATTGTATTCAAGTCAATTTTTTTTACTAAAAAATTGTAACGTTTTTACATACTAAAGCAGTAAATCAGTAAATCAAACACCAACCATCTACCTTCCTGTCATCTTGATAATATTTAATTTTCAAGTCACATTTTCGAGTATATTTTTTGGATAAACATAACATAAATAGTTCTTTATACAAAGATCAACGAATATACTCTAACGTAATCATGTTTTCACAATAATAAAGCTTACTTAGCATCATCTGAACTATGAATAATAATGCACAACGCAAACTGACACCCTTAAACATGAATGACTGTTAACGTTTAACAAGTTCCACATTTTGTACAAGCAATATCTCTACATAACAATGTTATTTTATTAACATGGTGAATATTTAATAAAATTATCACAACCATTGGTTAATTCATATACTGGATCAATGAATATACTCTAACGTAATAAAGTTTCCACATCAATAAGGCTAACATGTAACATGAACTAAGAAAAATAATGTACAAGACAAAACCTAACACAACTTACACAAGAATAAACTGATAACAGTTAACAAAGTTCCACACTTAAACACAGTAAAGTAACTACATTGCATAAAAGGTAACCTATTCTTACTTTTTCAGGCATATCTCTAAAACATATTAACTTAATCTTACACTCCGACACAGTAACATTTAGCAAAAATGTATCCTAACCTTGTCCGATATCATACTGATCAACGAATTACTCTAACGTAATAAAGTTTTCACATCAATAAGCTAACATAGCGTAACATGAACTACGAAAATAATGTACAAGACAAACCTAACACACTTACACACGAAAACTGATCATAACAAAGTTCCACACTTACACAGTAAAGTAATAACATTGCAAGCAAAGCGTAACCTATTCTTACTTTTTCAAGCATATCTCTAACATATTAACGTTAATCTTACACTGGCCCAGTAACATTTAACAAAAATGTATCATAACCTTGTCCGATTATCATACTGATCAGCGAATATACTCTAACGTAATTAAAGTTTCCACCATCAATAAAGCTACAAAGCATAACCTGAACTAGAAAATAATGGTACAAGACAAACCTAACACAACTTACACACGCACGAATAAACTGTTAGCATTAACAAAGTTCAGCCTGAAGGGCTGAGGCCTTACCCCTCCTTCGGAGGGGTAATGCCCGTACACCACCTTCGGGGTGAATCCCCCTCCAAGATTCACACCTTCAGGGGCGCCTCCCCCTGGGTTTTCTCTCTGAATGTAATGTGTTGCTTTAGATACTCTTATATTATGAAAACTGTTTATTCGTAAGTTAGGTACGTTAATGTTAAATATTACTATGACATGTGAAAATAACACTGATTTGTTAGAGAAACGATGAGTTTTTGTAAGATATTACTGTGTTAACTGTCGATAATGTGTTAGAAACGTGAGCCTATGTTAAGTTTTTTTTGAGTAATGTTAGGTTTGCCTCGAGAAATTTGCTAATGTCACGTTTATTCATAGTTCAAAGGATGTTATACTCGAAACGAGTGACACTTTGATGAAGATAGTGTCAATTCATAGTTCAAGACGCTGTTTTCTTTGATAGATTGGTCACTTTGTTAAGGGAATTTGTTAGATATAGCTTTACCTGTTGCTATATGCGGAAAGTGGGAACATATGAGTATGTATGACCTTGTTAGGCAATTTACCTTTGCAATAAGTAGGGAATTTTTCAGGTGTTAGCTGATTATTCATCACGCGAGGTATGTAGGTTTGCATTTCGTACATATATTCTTAGTTGAGGTTATGACATGTAGCTTATTGAGCTAAAACTTCTGTGCGTAAGCATTATTCGTAGTAGTATTATAAGTCTAATTTTTATGTTATTTTATCAAAATGATACTCGAAATATGATTGAATCAATAGATCAATAGATCATAGGCGGGTGGATGGGTAGGGGATTGCAGGGACTGAGTGGTTTGATTTACTGATTTACTGATTTACTGCTTTAAAATCAGTAAAACTATTACGCTTTCTGTGATATTTTATTCAAAGAACTTATTTTTATATTATAGCAGGATAAAAATTTTGTTATTTTTATGTTATGTTTGGTAAAACTTTGTTATGTCTACGTTTGTTCATAGTTAGTGATGTTATACTCGAAACGAGTGACAATTTGATGAAGATAGTTCAATTCATATTCAAGACGCTGTTATCTTTGATAGATTGGTCAGTTTGTTAAGGGATTTTGTTAGATAAAACTGCTTTAACTGTTGCTGATATGCGAGAAAGTGGGAACATATCGAGTATTGTATATGACCTGTTAGCCAATTACCTTTTGATAAGTAGGGAATTTTCAGGATGTTAGCTGATTATTCATACGCGAAGTATTAGGTTTGCATTTAATACATTATATTCTTAGTTCAGGTTCTGATATGTTAGCTTTATTGATGCTAAAACTTTGTTGCGTAAGCATATAATTTCGTAGGTCAGTAATATAAAGACTATTTTTATGTTATGTTATCCAAAATGATACTCGAATATGACTTGGAATAATAGTTTCAATAGATACAGGCGGTGGGATGGGTATAGGGGTCCCTGCGGGATTGGTGGTTTGATTTACTGATTTACTGCTTAAATCAGTAAACTATTACGCTTTATGTGATATTTATTCAAAGAACTTATTTTTATATTATAGGCATATAAAATTTTTGTTTATTTTTATGTTATTTTTGGTTAAAACTTTGTATGTTGCAATTATTCGCTGGGGATTAAGATAATATTTAGACGAGGTTATGATGAATTTTTGTTAAATATTAAGGTAAATTAATGTAAAAAAAATTTGTTACGTTAGCCATTATGTTCTTTGTCAGTATGATGACTAGACAACAGGTTTATGCTAAATTTTGTTAAATATTACGATGTTAAACGTAAAATTAACATTGATATGTTAGAGATATGCCTTGAAAAAAGTGTGATAGGTTACGTTTTGTACGCTTTAGGTACTTTACTGTTGCTTAGTGCGGAAGTTTGTTAATGTTAGTAGTTTTACTTCGTACGTATGGTGTGTTAGTTTGTTCGTTGTACATTATATTCTTAGTTCAGTATGTTATGTTAGCTTTATTATGTAAAAACTTTGCTACGTTAGAATTTTCGATGGTTAGTATATAAAGAACTTCTTTTTCTGTTATGTTTTATCCGAATGATATCGAATGTCTGTCATGAATCAATGTCAATAGAAAAAAGGTCATGGAAAGGTGAAGTGGAGAAGGGGCTTGCGGGTTTGAATTTACGATTTTCTGATTTTACTGCTTAAAATCAGTAAACTATTATGAATTTTACTATGTAATTTTATTCAAAGAACTTATGTTTATGTTATGTTTGAGAAATGGTGATTTAAAACGAAGGAGTAGTGGTGAAACATAAGTCAAAGCTTATTCAAGAATTGGTTAGGAACTATCTGGAATTGTTTTAGGTTCCATTATTTAAATGTCTAGATCGTTGAGAAGTCTGATGTTTGTGGCCTCCTCCCCGCTGCATCAGTCCTAGAGGAGCCCACTACTCAATGTGGTGTACGTTGAGATCCCCTAAATAGAGGATCTAAGCATTTGGGATGGAAGAAGTAACAGTCTCATGAGAGTAGTAAGATAGTAAAAAAACGCTGAAAAATCTGTTCCATTAGGGGAGCAGTAGCAAAACACAAGATACATGATGTAGTAGGGAGAAAGATTTTAGCCACAGAACATCCGAAATTTGGAGATTCAAGATTCTCGAGACGTGTTACCAGGAGTGTTTATGTTTATATAGGCACAGACACCACAATCAAAGACGGAAAATATAGAAAAAGTTATAGTTAGAGATATTAAAAGTTTATTTGAAAAAGAAATCCCTGGCAGCTTGGGTTCGACAATAATAAAATGGGTTAGTTGAAAGTAGAGAAGGTGATATTCCACAGATTCGTGATTAGCACGGCGCCA
>JABUQX010008951.1:17500-35000 GCA_015478945.1 Trachelipus rathkii
TATTATTATTATTATTATTTTTAAAGTTGAAAGACCATTTTGCTTATGTAAAAAACAATTTATTAAAAGCTGTTTAAAATTTTACTAAAAACACAATTTTATGGATCTTAAAACTCCAACTCCGCAAGACACTATGGCCTTTAGCCACGAAGGGGTGCACCCAACACCCTGTTACGCAATCGAACTTTAGCGCTTTACGTCTTTAGGGTATGTAAAATCATGTTTTAACAGACCCTAAAGACGTAACTGCATAAGGCCGTATATCAAATAGACTGGAAGGGACCCCTCCGCATCCCTCTTGGCGGAACGGCTTTACGGCTTTACGCCCTTAAGCCTTACGTCTTTACGGCTTTATATTTATATATATATATATATATATATATATATATATATATATATATATATATATATATATATATATATATATATATATATATATATATGTTAATCTGATAATACAGCGTTATCTACAAACGGAAGTTGATAAGGCTGAAAACGAGCCATGACAAAACAAAACATGATAACAGCATAGAAACAAAGCTAAATAAATATATTTTAATCTGAAACATATTGATTCTGAGAGACCTTTTGAGTTGATAAGGAGGAAATGTTTGCCTTTCTTGTGATTGGCTGGAGTACCCCGTATCTCCATTTCACCTATACTGTGGTTGGTTGAAATTTACCTTATCTCCATTCAGCCTGCCCTGTAATTGGTTGAATATCCCTTATCTCTTATACGCGTATTTATGTGATTGGATGAAATTTGTCTTATCTCTTTAAGTTTGTATTTGAACAGGGGTGTTATATTATCTTTTAGGTCTAAACTCATTTTAAAACCGTCGTCTCTTCAGCTATTAAACGTTGAACTATTTTTGCACTCTGTCTTAAAAGTGTTCTATTTCTACTAAGTGTATTACCGTGTGTACATCATGATCCGTCTTAACAGATATACCTCTATACAAGACATTATACAATAGGAAATCAAGATCCCAGGGTGGGGAGTTTCAATCTTATATAAAACAAACCCTAACGGATCTGAATTTTTCACGGGTGCTAATTATTCTGCACAATATAACACCAAACGTGTTTTTATGAGCACAGACGAACTACTCTGTATATGTAAACATGCTGAGTACTTTAAACCGCACCCTGTTTTAAACTGGAGACAAAAACAGTTATTAGCCAAAACGAGGAGACCAAGACCAAACAACTTACTCTATCCTTTCCTAATCATCTAAACACAATCAGAATGGAAGGTAGATTATAGCAAGTGTGTAATGATATAGATGTATTTGAACCTACAGCATATGGATTCTATATTTCTGGATTACCACAGATAAAATATCTATCTGAGGTACGCAGGGGGGTATTAATGCAAATGAAGAAATCGGAAATGCTATTTAATTATGTAACTGTCACCCATTATATGCTATACCAGGAATATTACGCATTTAAGAAAATGTTAGCCGACGATTCGGAGACTATCATTGAACACTTCATAAATTCTATAGATATACAAAAATTCATCTTTCTACTTAGAGAATAAGGGCGAGGAAGCATTTACGCTGCTGATCCAGACTTAAACATACTATGATATCTGAGGAAGGGAACTTTTTTACATATGTGCTATCTGACGATATTGACGAGGTAAGAAACTACCTAAGGGATACATGACTCTTATTTAAACCACATTTGAAACTTCCATTTTCCTGTGTTAATATTATATAACGATGAAAAATTAATTACATTTGTGAATAATATATAATCTCAAGCAGCATAACAGATACATATATATATATATATATATATATATATATATATATATATATATATATATATATATATATATAAGTTGTAAATATATTTAATACTAAAAATTTGTATATCATGATTTTTTAGTTTCTAATTATGTAATAAAGGTTTTAAAATGAACAGTTAGCTTTTACCGTCCTTAATTCTTATTTCCATATATATATATATATATATATATATATTATATATATATATACTTATATATATTATATATATATATATATATATTTATATATATATATAATAGTCAAGAGATTAATGTATATAAATCTAAAAAGATGAGTTTCATGAAAATTTCACGAAGTATATAGTTGAAATAAACAAAAATGTTTCTGTTAAATAGGAATTGTAACAGTAAAGCAATAGCGTATTCTAGGAAGAGGGAGGGATCCCTTCGGTTATATACCTCAATGTAGTTACGGCTTTTAGGGTCTGTAAAATCATGTTTTTACATACCCTAAAGACGTAAGGACGTAAAGCCGTAAGAACGTAAAGCCGTAAGGACATAAAGCCGTAAGGACATAAAGCCGTAAGGACGTAAAGCCGTAAGGACATAAAGCCGCTAAGGACGTAAAGCGTAAAGGCGCGTTCCGCCAAGTTGGATGTGGAGGAGTCACTTCCGTTCTATTTGCTATACGACCTTATGCAATTACATCTTTAGGGTCTGTAAAAACATGTTTTTAATACCCTAAAGACGTAAAGCGCTAAAGTTCGATTGCGTAACAGGGTGCTGAATGCACCCCCTCGGGGCTAAAGGCCCTAGTGTCTTGCAGAGTTGGGGTTTTAGAATCCATAAAAATCGTCTTGTTATTAAAATTTTAAACAGCTTTTAAATTTTTTTTTCCACATATGCAAAATGGTCTTTCAACTTTAAAAATAAAATAATAATAATAATAATAATAATAATAATAATAATAATAATAATAATAATAATAATAATAAAATCAAGAATGGTATTTATTACATAATAAATATTAAAAATATAAATTGAATACATAAATATATATATATAGTATATATATATATATACTTATATATATATATATATATATATATATATATATATATATATATATATATAGTATATATATATATATATATATATATATATATATATATATATATATATATATATATATATATATATATATATATATATATATATAATACTATTTTTATTTTTATTTATTTAAAATAATAATATTGCTGAATAATAGCTTTGGGTAAGAACAGTCGATTTAAGAAATGAGTAAGTGTAACGGCCTTTCTGGCTCAAAAGATAAAACGCAAGCACGTGGGTCATACGTTCCCGGTTTGGCGCGAGTTCGAACCGAGCGGCTGGGAAGTCTCTTTTGGTCTTTGACGCATGTGAGGCGAGAGGGAGAGGGAGAGGCGGAGTTGTCGTGATACGGTTAGTGACAGGGCGGTTGTAAGAGTCAACCTGAGATCATAGAAACAAGTGAGAGGGGGTGGGGGAGAAATCCTCCATGAGTTCGATGACCCAATGAGAACACAGGCGAAGCCTTCGAGAGTGGAGCAAAGCATAGACGAAGCCTCCGAGAGTGCGGTGCCGAGCAGTGGTGCACTGAAAACGCCTCATGGACGTGGCTGGCTCGCGCTGGCAATGCTCACACATACGTTATCAATAAATACTAGGCCTGAAAATACCACCACGAAAGAAATCGAGGAGGGTAAAAACGTCGCAGGAACGAGTATCAAAGACGAAAATTCCCACCAAGATCAGCAGAGGAGGGCAAAAACACACACGGAGAGAAGCAGAGGAGGGTGAAAACGCCTCAGGAACGTGTATGAAGAACGAAAATACCCACCAAGAGCAGCAGAGAAGGGTAAAACACCCACTGAGAGATGCTGAGGCGGGTAAAACACCCTCTGGACACGACACAGATCGGAGAGGGTAAAAACACCCCACGAATCTACGTCACGGCGGGTAATGCTCACGCACACTTCCATTAAATACAAAGTTATAATGGAGTACTACATTACTTCCTACGCTAAACACGGGGTGAGAAAGTATGTTATAATAATTATACAAGATATAAAAACTAACCTTCTTTCAAATGTATACATATTTGGGGGCATTTGACAATGCGCACAAACATATAAAACAATTCAATGAGGTAAAATTAATAACAAAAATACATAAAGTAAAAGTACTTTCAAATGGAAGCATATCTAATTATGTTCGAAGACATAAGTAGGCATACAAACATTTGAAGGTAAAAATAGTATACATGAAATGTAAAGAATATTCAAATACGAGCATAACTGGTTACATCCGAAGATCTAAACATATATACAAATATTTGAATATATAAAAATACAATGTTATATATGCAGAAAATGAAAAGTGCATTTAAACAGAAGCATATTTGGTTATATCTGTTAGATATAAGCAAACATACAAACATTTAAATGTATAAAAATATAAAAATGTTTATACATAGTTATTGACATTGAACAATTGTTATTCACGTTAAATAGGCCCACATCGATCGAACCGCCGTTGAATCCAAGAAAGGTCCAGTATAAGGCGTTTTTTTAATGTATCCATGATTTGATGCAATGCGCACGGTCGGTCGCAGAGAAAAGTTTTTCAAAGCTGTAAGTTACGAAAGAACATTGGCGTGAACATACGTAGCAGGAGAAGTTGCTTGAAATTTAGGTCCTTTTATTTTGAAAAAATTTCCTTCATACATAAAAAGAAGCGGTTACAGAAACCTATTAGAATTTTTGAAAAGGAAGAGTTTTTCGTAGTGGAATGCCCAAAATGAGTTTTCTGCCCATAATCCAAAGCTTTGAAATGATGAGAGAAATCATTGCCGAAAAGGAAGTTGGCTATGTCTAACGATGAATCTTCGAACTGTGATAGTTGTGGAAAGATGAAGGACCAATAATCCAAAATTAATTAAAAATAAAATTGAAAGTTGAAATCGATAAATGTTGCGTTTGCTTGAGTCATCTTCTCGGAGTGTTCTGATTGGAATTTTAGTTTTAATTTTAGTTTTTCTTTTTCTCATTTGTTTTGTTTTTTTCTTATGGTTATCAGAAGGCGCTGATTGAAGTTCTGGGTGTTCTTCTCCGGGTTCACCAATTATATAGGCCTCTTTTTGGAGATTGTTTCCCTAGTCTATTTCTTGGAGGCTGCTTATATATTTAAAGAATATTTAAAAATGCAGATTTTAAATGAAGGTTTATTCAACAAAAGTAAAGATGTAACAAAGTCCCTTCTGTTGAGATAATCTTTCCTCGTAAGTAAATTCCACGCGTTTACCTCCGCTTGCCCGACTCTTCTTTTTGGAAAATTTGCGTTCGAGATTACCGAAACCGCGGCTTCCTTAAATTTAGCCTCCCTTGCCGAAAGTTTTGTTTGAAGTTTGGAGGAGTTCTGAGTGAGTCAGACTCCTTCTCGATTATTTCTTCTTATTCTTCTTATTGTTAATTTAATTGATTTATTCGGACTGACTGATTTTTCTGACTGCTTGAGTATCTCAACAGGACGGGTTTATATATTATTTCACTTCGACTTATGCTAAAATTTTGGCTTCGCCAAATCTTAGCATAAGTACGGAACATAAATTAAATTTGTTTACAAAGTTAATTAATGGAGTCTACATATAATATAGTATATATATATATACTATATATAATACTATATATATATATATAATATATATATATATATATATATTTATATATATATATATATTATATTATTATATATTAAGTGATGGACGTTTAATCGGAATCGGCATCGGAATGGGAGGAATCGTAACGTTGGAATCGGGAAAATCGGAATCATTGAGGCAAAATTATATCGATTCTTTGACCGATTCTTAGGTATACAATTTTGTAAAATAATTTTTATCGATCTTTATGATATTTCAAAGACAATATTTCGAAGTCTGCCGTATTGATTTTTATATTTCAGTTCTGCCTGAATTCTATTTAATTAAAGAAAAACTGCTGGATTGAGCGACGCATTCTTTACCTAAGAGCCTAAGATATCTATGTTAGGATTTTTTCAGACAGGCAAAGACATTTGGCATGTTCGTTAGTCAAGTTATGTAATATGTTTTGATAATTATATACGCATGTGAACTCGTAAGTGAGCAGTGAATATTTGCCTTGTAGGCTGTAATAATTGGAGCTATTGATATAAATGCTATCCCCTTCGAGTTTTCACTATTTTCACGTTCTCACACAGGCATCTAAATATAAGTGATTGTCTTCAAAATGTTTGGAAGAATTCAATATCCTGCTAATAAAATTCATGTTATAGTAAGGGATAACCAACCTAAAATTGCAGGAATTACACAAGCAGGATTCCAGATATTACCTTGCTTTTTACACTCTTTTGACACTAGTTCTGCATAATGCCATATTGAACAAAGAGACGTAAAAAAGATATATACATATGCAAACAAATCGTAGGTCATTTTAATCACTCGCCCCAAGCTTTTTCCAAGTATGAAGAATATCAACTAGATTTAATTTACCACAAGCATAGATTTATTCAGGATATACAAACCCGATGTAATAGCCAGTATATCATATTGCTTTCAAAAACTTTTTGACAAAAGACGGCTCTCATTTCATATTGCAGTGATCATTTAAAACCTGTATGCCTTAGAAACAATGGATAGTTCTTGAAAAATTGCTAAAATACTTGTAAAAATTTTGTTGAATTGTACAAATTTATTGAGCCACAAGGATCAATGGCATCAGGCAATAATCCCAAATATGAAAATGATTTGGCATTTTTTTTGAAAAGAGTCAGAAAATAAGAAGAACTTTTGAGGGACTTGGGTCTACAGTATCAGTATGGAAAAATTCAGTTAAAAACTAGATCAGGCATTTACTTTACGAATAAGAATCTTGTGCTTGCTACCTATTTTGATTCAATCTTTAAAAATTACATCCTTGAGGATGATTATAAACAATATAAAAAGTGGGAAGATATTCTTAAAGCACTGGATGTCGAGATATATGTTTGTATAAAGGAAGGAAAACAGTTTCCACTACTTAAAACCAATTTTCAGATTGAGCCACAAGGAATAAATGGCATCGGCAATAATCCAAAATATGAAAATGATTTGCATTTTTTTAAAAAGAATCAGAAAAAAGAACTGTTTGAGGGACTTGGGTCCTACAGTAACAGCATGGAAAATTCAGTAAAAAATAGATTCAGCCTTTACTTTACTGATAAAGAATCTTGTGCTTGCTACCTTATCTTGATCCACGCTTTAAATTACATTCCTTGAGGAGATTATAACAACATATATAAAGTGGAAGATATTCTTTAGCAATGGATGTGCGAAGATATATGTTGTATAAACGAAAGGAAAACAGTTTTCCACTCTTTAAAGCCAATTTCAGAATTTTTCTCATTCGGAAAATTTAAACCGAGAAAAGACTTTAAAACAGCAATAGAACTCATTCCAAGAGAAAAGACACATATATTGAAAAAATAGAAGATGTTATAAAAGTAGAATCAGCAAATATAAAAATATGAAAACTTATTAAAATTCAGAAAGTCCCTTAACAATGGTGGTAATCGATATAAAGGAACCTTTCAGCATTTGGTGTCCTGCTAGAAAATATTCAAGCTCATCCCCTTTTCCGTCTGTAAAGTGAAAGAATCTTCAGAATTGGAGGATCAATTTATTCCCTTAAAAAAATCGGATGCACTCAGAAAGGGAAGAAATGTTAATGTTTTTGCACTACAACTAAAGAGTCAGATTTAAGTACAAATAATAATGATAATTTTGCCTTCAAGATCTTACTTTTAGTAAAATTAAAGAAGGAATTTTTTTTTTTAAACAAAAAAAAAAAGAAAAAATTGTTCATTTATTTGTTAAAGATTTTGATTTAGTAAAAACCATTCAGTGGGTTTAAATAAATAAAAAAGTAATTAACTAATTATTTCTTTGGCAAAGATAAAATATAAGAGAATTCTCATAACATTAATTATAAGGTTTTTAAATATCTAAAATTAGTTGATTTAGCAAAATTTGCAATATATATATATATATTATATATATATATATATATATATATAATATATATATATATATAATATATATATAGTATTATATATTATATATTATAATATTATATATATATTATATATATATATTAATATAAAGAATTGAATCGGAATATCGGAATCGAAATCGGAATCGGAATCGGAATGGCAGCTTTTGACTGTATTCGGAATCGGGAATTCGGCCAAATCGGCTGGAATTTGGAATCGTCCATCACTAAATTAATATATGCAATATAATGTATACTTATGTAGGAAATATATATATATATAATAATATATATGTACCCTATATATATATATATAATATATAATATATATATATATATATATATATATATATAATAGTATAATATATATCCTAAAATATAATTATTTGTAAAAACTGAAAGTTGTATTTACGTCCGTATTTATGCAATATTTATTGAAGAAAAATTTTGACATAAGAACAAAGAAAATTGTATATAAAAGCTTCCTTGCCTTATTGAGATACTCACTCACACACTCACTCACAAGAATATTAGAACTTCAAAGTTACAAGAAAATTCTAATCTCAAGAAAGTGTGGTAAACAGCCGACTAAGCAACCAAAACTGCATTAACTTCGTTTACAAAAAATTCCAGAAAGAAGATTTGAGTAAGGCTGGTAAACGCCAGGCAAAGCCCAAGACTGTTCATGAGTTTACGAGGAAGAGTATCTTAATAAAAGGGTAACTTTTGTTGAATAGATAATAATACATTTTTGGATTTATCTAATCCTCATAGTAACCTTGTGTTACTCAGTAATAAAAAGATAAATCGGAAACTTTGTGTTTCCTCTTTATTAAAGAAAAAACTTAGAAACTTTAAGTTTCATATACAGAATTTTGGTTCTGCATTTATTAAAGAAATATGTTTACTGAAGAATTTTGGGTTCTGCTCCTTATTAAAAAGATGATTAAGAAACTGGACGTTTCCTATTACTAAAAGATAACTAAAAGATCCAGTGGCCTATATCGTTGCTGGTGTAGTTGGTGAACTAACAATTTTAAGTCTTCAATCATTGATTGTGTAGGCCTTCACCATTAGAAGAGACCCCTACATTAAGCCAGTGGCCTACATAAATTGGTCACCCAGAAAAAGAACACCCAGCGCCTTCAGACAACCCATCAGTGATATTCAAAAATTTCACCAGTGACTGCATATCACAATGTCGGACAATGAGGAATTGGGCACTGCAGCTTTAGCTCAGGTAAGAATTAAAGTTCCTGTATTTTAAGAGACTGCCGTTTCTTCCTGGTTTCATATTTTAGAGGCTCAATTTTATCTTGCTAAAATTACTTTTGAACAAACTCGTTTTTATCATACTCTTTCCAACCTTCCTGCGGAGGTTATTTGTCGCATTTCTCCTCCAGATCTCGAGAGTAAATATTACTCTTCCCTTAAGGAATCTATCGTTTCCCTATTTGAACAAAGCAAAACAAAAATGTTTAAGGAGCTACTATCTAAACAACCATTTACTGGTAGACCTTCTGCGTATCTTCGCGACATTTTAAATTTAGCTTTTAAATTAAATGTTGGTGAGGATATCGTTCGCCTTTGTTTCCTTGACACTCTTCCTACCTCTATTCGTCCTATTGTAGCCGCTCAAACTTCTCTCTCATTGGAACAATAGACGCATTAGCTAACGATCTTTTACCATTTACCAATCCTTCGTCTCAATCTGCAGCAAGCTGCGCTCCTATAGTTACAAGTTCTGTTGACAATTTTCATAAAGCTACTACTTCGAAATCTATTCCCTTTGGTCTTAAACCGTTTCATAACAATCAAAAACCTGAAATTTGTCGATCTTACTTATATTTTGCTACACAGGCTCGAAATTGCAAGCCTTGGTGTCAATGGCCAAACAAACAAGGCTTATAAATGTATACAGTATCCCTCTTCTATACCTTCGTCACCTGCATTTTCTCGTGCCTCATCACCTGTTCCTATTTCAAAAAACGAATAATTCGAGATCCAATAGGCGCCATCTTGGGCTCGCATTTCAAAACCGCTGTTTTTATTTTTGGCACATTCATAGACTATTTAGTAGACACCGGCGCAAGTATAACAGCTTTTCCTGCATCAGTGGCACGTAATTTTTCTCTTTCTCCTACTGCAATTTCATGTACTGCAGCAAATAATATTCCTATTGAGTGTCATGGTGAACTTACAGCATTTTTTACGTTACCATCCCTTCGACGTGAGTTTCAATGAACCTTTCTTGTTGCAGACATAACAACCTCCTTTCTCTGTATGGATTTCTTTCATCATTTTAATTTAATTTTGGATTGTGGTCAGAAACTCATTTTGGATTCCACTACGAACCTTCAGGCTCCTCTTCGAATTCTAAATGGTTCAGTGCCATCTCCCATTTTTAATACGTTTCCTTCTCATCCTGTAGTCACTCAACTTTTGGAGAATTTTCCATCTCTTACGTCACCTGTCAACCCCTTACAAAATTCTGAATATAAATCTCAAATTTTTCATCGTATAGAGAAAAATGACACTCCTCCTGTTTATGCCAAATTTCGTCGACTTATAGAGGATAAATTAACAGTTGCAAAAACTGAATTTAATACTCTTTTAAAAGGTGATATCATTCGACCTTCTAAATCCCCCTGGTCGTCACCTCTTCATCTCGTTCCAAAAAATGCTCAAGGTGAATGGCGTCCATGTGGTGATTTTATAACATTAAATTCTATAACAAAATCATATCGTTATCCTCTCCCTTATATTAACAGTTTGTCTCATAAACTTCATGGTACTCAAATATACAGTATAATAGATCTTCTCTGATCGTATCATCAGATTCCAATTCATCTGGAAGACATAGGAAAAACTGTCATTACGACCACTTTTGGTTTTTTTGAGTTTGTTTATTTTGGTCTTCGTAATGCTGGAGCTACTTTCCAGCTCTTTATGGATTCAATTTTTCGAGATATTCCTTTTGTTTTTGTGTATCTGGATGACATTAGTTTTTTCAGAAAATCAAGAACAACACAAAAAACATTTGCATCAGATATTTCAAATATTACATGATAACCACCTTCGTATTTCTGTTTCAAAATGTTTACTTATGCAATCATCTCTAGACTTTTTAGGTTATCATATTTCTTCCAATGGTCTTAGTTCACCTGATTCTAAGAAGTCTGAAATTTTCGCATGTCCTCTGCTAACTGACTATTCTAGTCTTCGTCGTTTTTTTAGTATCGTATGCTATTATCGTCGTTTAATTCCTAACTTTGCTAATTTAGTTTATCCTCTTTCGGAATTGGCCTAACAAGTCTATATCTCTTTCTTGGTCTCCGGAAGCCTCTAAAGCATTTCAGGAAATTAAAATTGCTATAGCTGACGCAGCAGCTCTCCAATTCCCTCATCCAGATGTCACTCATCTCCAATTGGTCACTGGCGCCTCAAGTCACCATCGAAGCTGCACTATATCAGATGATTGATGGTGAACCAATAAATATCGATTTTTACAGTAAAAATTTTACAGAACAAAGAAGATATTCCGTCTTCAATAGAGAACTTTTAGCAGCATATTTTGATATACTTCATTTCAAGCATTTTTTAGAAGGTAGAAATGTCGTCCTATGTACGGATCATAAACCTCTTGTCTCCGCTTTTTATAACAGAAATCCAGCAAAGAGCGATCGCCAGCAAAGACATCTTTCCATCATCTTGGAGTATATATTAATGGTTCAGATAACATCGTAGCTGATGCTTTATCACGTTCAATATCATCTACTTCCATCGATTCAGTTGATCTTCCTGCTATAGCACGATCACAAGCTACTGACGAAGAATTGCAAACTTACAAGTCGAAACTTCGTGCTTTTCCGCTTTATGACTCTTCAAATTTGGTGTGAAACTACTACTACTCATCCTCGTTCGTTTCTTCCCAAGCAGAATCGTGAACAAGTTTTTCAAGATCTCCATAGTATGTCTCATCCAGGTATCAAAGCATTAATCTTCGATTAGTGTTAACGCGCTATTTTTGGCCCAATATGGATAAAGAAATTCGTGTATGGACTCAATCTTGTCACCAATGTCAAAGTTCCAAGATTCATCGTCATACAAAGCAACGTATTATCCCATTAGAAGTTCCTTCCCAGCGCTTTGAAACTGTACAAATTGACATTGCCGGACCTTTACCTCCGACACCGCAATTCAGGAGTCTTCAGCAACATTTCGCTTTCTTCTAACTTGTATAGATCGAAATACAAGATGGATGGAAGCTTTCCCTCTTCAGAACACCACTGCAAAATCAGTCTCTTACGCTTTCTTACAATGGATCTCTAGATTCGGCGTGCCATTACATGTTATCACCAATTATCGAGCACACTTATAAATTGAATTTTTTATAGAACTTCATATTATCACGCCCAAGCAAACGGAAAAATAGAACGACTTCACCGATCTTTGAAAACTGCAATCATGGCTAGAAAAACAGATTGGTTACTCTCTTTACCTATAATCCTTTTTAGCATTCGCTGTATACCAAATGATTCAGGATACTCCCCTTTTCAAGCTGTCACAGGAAAAACACCTTTATTACCCGCAGATCTCCTTATTTCCAACCCTTCTTCAAGATAAGATTTTGAAGTATTTATGAAGAAATTTATCGGTAGAATGAAGGAACTTGATTTCAGGTATTCTTCGCCTTTACATATGTCACGCGATGTTTCTTTCATACCTGAAGCTTTAGAAACATGTACACATGTTTACGTACGCGTTGATCGAGTCAAGAAAACATTAGAAGCTCCTTACACTGGACCTTTCGATCGATGTTTCAGGTTACAATGCCCAACGGGAAAAACTAATATGGTCTCCATTGATCATTAAAACCTGCATATTTACCTCCTGTGATAAACTCAGATGTTCCTTAACAAGATGCCCCTTCGACATCTTCGGATATTCTGCTGCAAGACTCTCCTTCAACATCACCTGAAGTTCCAGTACAATCAACGCCAACAGAAGAAGAAATCCAAGGCGTCAAGTGACATTCTCCAAGCAAGCTTATGTGCGATATATTTGATATAAATAATTATTTATAACATTTTGAATTTTGTATTTTCATGCATTCAAATATTTGTATGTATGTTTATTTGGATATAATCAGATATGCTTATATTTGAATGAACTTTTCATTTTATGTTTAAATTTTTTTTTTATTTTTACCTCATTGAAATGTTTTGTATGTTTGCATGCATTTTCGAATGCACCCAAATATGCATACATTTGAATGATTATTATTTCTTTTATATTATGTATCTATTGTAATATACTTTACCACTCCGTTCTTGGCGTGGGAAGTAATGTAGTGTCCTAAAATATAATTATTTGTAAAAATTTAAAAGTTGTATTTACGTCCGTATTTATGTCAATATTAATGTAAGAAAAATTTTCACATAAGTACAAAGAAAATTGTATATGAAGGCTTCCCGGCCTTATTGAGATACTCACTCACTCACTTGCTTTCTCACTCCCTCACTCTCACTTGCTCACTCACAAGAAGGTCAGAACTTCAAAGCTACAAGAAAATTCAAATCTCAAGAAAGTGTGGTAAACAGCCGACTAAGCAACCAAGACTGCAGAAGCTTCGGTTTACGAAAAATTCCAGAAAGAAGATTTGAGCAAGGCTGGTAAACGCCAGGCAAAGCCCAAGACTGTTCATGAGTTTACGAGGAAGAGTATCTCAATAAAAGGGTAGCTTTGTTACTATCTTTTGTTGAATAAATAATAATATATTTTTGGATTTATCTAATCCTCATAGTAACCTTGTGTTACTCAGTAATAAAAAGATAACAAATCGAAAACTTTGTGTTTCCTCTTTATTAAAGAAATAACTTCGAAACTTTGAGTCTCACATGCAGAATCTCGGTTCTGCACTTATTAAAGAAATATGTTTACTGCAGAACTTTGGGTTCTGCTCCTTATTAAAAAGATAGTTAAGAAAAAACGTTTCTTATTACTAAAAAGATAACTAGAAGATTCAGTGGCCTATATCGTTGCTGGTGTAGTTGGTGAACTAACAATTTTAAGTCTTCAATCATTGCTTGTGTAGGCCTTCACCATTAGAAGAGACCCCTACATTAAGCCAGTGCCTACATAAATTGGTGATCCAGGAAAAGAATACCCAGCGCCTAAAGACAACCCATCAGCGATATTCAAGAATTATTTATATGGATAAAAGTATCGGTATCGGGTATCAACAAAAATTTTTTTTTTTAAGAGTTGTGGGATTATGTGGACTAATAATATTTTGCATTCCGGGCTGATTCCACAATTTTTTTTGGTAGCAGCTAATTGGCGTGATTGCTGGATGGGTTTTTACGGCATTCCTGCAAACTGCAATTCCGTCAACTTTTTATATATTCTGTATATTTGCATATTCTGTTTCATATGTACTCTCGTCAATGCGTGATTTATAATTTACGTATGCACCTCGAAATATATTATATAATAATTATATTATTATATATTATATATACTATATATATCTTTTATATACTATATATATATATATATATATATATATATATATATATATATATATATTATAATATATGACACTATCGCTTATGGGCAGAGCAATATCAAGGATGGGGATGTTCTCACTACGTCCGAGTAGGACGAAGCTAAGCCTAAGGAGAAAATAACTCACATTCTCCCACCCGACCACTTTATACGTATGCATCTTTTTGTATTTCTTTTTCAGAGCTGGGCGCGGCTATAATTTTTCGAGGTCCGTCATCGGCTATTCGGCTTTGCACTCTAACTAGTGCGTCGTCGGCTATTCGACTGCATTTTTGAAAACCTCAGTGCGGCATTAACTATGCGGCTATTCGGCTATCCTACGGCGATTACCGTTAAATTACAAAGTAAACTTTTGCGCGATAACGAAAGCATGCCTTTACATTTTAAACCTTTTATAAGATAGTAAAACAGATTTATTTAATTTTTTTATTAAATGTTAACTACATAAATAGTTAAATACTTTAACTGAACTCCTACGTATGGCTGGAAGACCTCCTGGCTAATCACTTCCTGCAGGAGGTCCATATTTCCTTTGAGGAAAAGAAGGTCCTCAAACCTTTCCTCCTTCAAGGACGATCTCTTGGCCCTGAGGATGTCCCCACCGGCGCTGAAGCACCTCTCCACAGCTGCTGAACTAGGAATGGGGGTATTAAATTTTATAAATAGATCTATCCATATCTCCCTATGCTGGTTGGGGAACAGGAACAGCTCGGATCTTCTTGAGAGGGCACCCACTCCTCCATGGACTTCCTTAGGACGTCCCTCACATCTGTTGCTGGCTTGCTCTGCTTACCAATACTCTAGAAAACAATTTACTGAATAGGAATGCCGTCTGAATTGTGGGTTTCTTTTTCTGTTGGCTGGCCAAGCTGATGACGCTGCTGCTGTTTCTCCGTGGGTTTGATGGAGTCCCCTATATTCCGGGTAATCCTGTCATCCCCGATCTCCTCCACCATGTCAGGTGCAATGCTTTCTAGGGCCTTAAAGGGTGAAGGAGGGGTGAAGGGCAGTGGCCATAAGGAGATCCCTATTCTGAAAGAGGGCAAACCTCTTTTCATAGCCACTGAAGAGGGCCTGTACTAGTGGCCTTGCATACACAAGATGAATATTTTCACTCTTCTCATCAAGGCTGGTCTTCATCAACCAAAGTTGGGGTAGGAGAGGGTGCCCATGTATGCCCTTTTCTCCCCTGAAGCATATCAAGACACTGCGCCACAGGCTGCATGACCCAAATGTGTACTCGTTCATGACCTGAAAGAGTGAAAATTAATATATTGCTTAGTTACGTAAGCATAATTGATTATTAATAAAAATACGGGAGAACGCGACCGGAGTCCCTGTCTGGCGCAGGCCGAATAGATCAAGAGTGAGGGTTGTACAGATTTACACATTCTGAGGGCGTTCTTGGCAGTTAGGAGATTGGATAAGATGAGGAACGAGTTTATCACATGGAAGCGTGTCTTGCGGGTAAGGGAAAAGACTGCCAAATTTGATGGGATTTTGTAAGATGGTTTTGGACATGTGGAGAAGGTGGAGAACACCATATTGGTTAAGAAAGTGTATAAGAGCACATGTGAGAGTGTTTTGCCTGTCGGACAACCGGAAAAAAAGGTGGATATATTCAGTTAGAGATTGTTTACGAAGTAGCGATATGAGTGTTGGGCAAGCAAGAGCGATGGTACAGGTACAGAACAGGGATTAATGGAGGGGGTTTGGGTTTGTGAGGAGATTAATAATTTAATAAATTTATTAAATTATAAATAAAAATATTAAAAGAGCAATTGCTACTTTTAAAAATACTTTATATTTACCTCGACGTCTACTTCTGTGAGAGGGGAACCTTCCTTGGGCTGCTTGATGAGGATGGTGTTTTTGGCATCCATTTGGTTTTCGATCCTTAAAACCTCCAGAAGGACCATCACACTATCATATAGGGAGTTCCATCCGCAGAAATAAATATAACTTTATATAAAATATCAAAAACTTATAAAATGAACTTGTCTATAATTAATCGGCAACAATTTCTTACGCTAAATTTCTTTTTTTTAATAGTAACTACTACTACCTGTCACCACAGGAGTCTTCCAGTTTTTCTTTTGCGACAATTCTTGATCCTGGTTGGCCATCCACTGGGGCCCCTGTTCTGAAGTTCCACAGGGCCTGGATGCTTAAGCTATGGTCCTCCTCCACTGTGTTAGCCCCCCTTGCTCCAGCCTGTATATCCTCACATCTGTTGTCGCCTAACAAGATTGAGTGTGTGAAGACTGAAACAATAAGATATTTAATTCAAGAAATTCAAAGATATAAAAAATAAATCCTTAAATGACAAATAATTTATTTGTTAATACTTATTACTTAATATATTATTAATATAATAATTAGTAGCATTTGCACTAGTTTTCAGCGAATTTCTAAGTACCCTGCATAGCGGTGTTTGAGGCGGCAAAAGACTTGGGTTGTCACCCTCAGGAGCTCCTGGAGATCCACAATCTCCAAGTCAGGATAATCAGGGTCCCATAGGAAGGTTCTCCTGGTCCTGGTTGGACTCAACAAAGGCGTTGAAGGCTGCCACGTAGTTGGTGCCATTGTCCGTAGTGGTGGCCTTCACCTTCCGTGGATGCAAACTCCATGATGAATCTCTGTGGATTAGTTTCCCAGTACTGGTGAGTTTGCCTTTCCTAAAGACAATAATTTTATTGTTTTATATGTAAATTAAAATAATATTTACACCCTCAATATGTTCTTATGTTTATGAGACTAAGGTATAAAATGACAAATTTAACTTTTTAAAATTTGTTACTTCACCTCCCTGACCGCCCAAAAGGTGCATGGCACTCTTTTTGAGGTTGA
This sequence comes from Trachelipus rathkii, assembly GCA_015478945.1. Lineage (NCBI taxonomy): Eukaryota > Metazoa > Arthropoda > Malacostraca > Isopoda > Trachelipodidae > Trachelipus > Trachelipus rathkii. Next base: position 34,787 of record JABUQX010008951.1, read on the forward strand.
CCCTGTATCGTGAACTGGTCATTTCCCAAGAAGGCCTTTGTGGGCGTCCAACTGTCCGCTGTTAGTGGCCACCCACTTCTGGTGGAAGAGGTTTGTTTATTCAGGTCGTAGTCTTCCTTTTGCATTCACTTTTCAATATCCCTGCTCAAAGTCCTCCTTGAGGTGGAATGAAACTCGGGATTAATGAGGTAAAACATCTCCTTCGTGTAAGGAT
>JABUQX010008951.1:42500-55199 GCA_015478945.1 Trachelipus rathkii
GACTTTTCATATATTCTCTTTCTCTAGATGGTAAACTTAATGTTGGGTACTAAATTATTCAAACTTCTCACAAAATTATCAACATTACATGAAATAGGCAATCCCATAAAATATCTTCTATATATGAAGGAGATGACATCATTGGAAAAATAAAGGTCTAAACATCTCTCATAAAATTACATAAATTAATTTAAGACGGGAGAAACTGGATTCCTCATAGCCATACCAAAAAACTGACTAAGACCGTTTTCGTTTCTGTCATTTGTGGTTACGCTCGATAAGAAATGCTTACCCAGTTTTAGCACGAATTTCGTGCATAAACGAACGCGATTTCTCATAAAAGTCAGTTTTGTTCACAAACAACTGGAATCAGCTGTCGTGATGGAACACGTGGTTTTGGAATAAACATAAATAAAACAATCACATGGTAGTAGTATTCGAGCAGTTTGACCGAGACCAGCCTTTTCGATATGAAGGAATAGAGATATTTGCTTCAAACTTGGAATATAATCTATATATGGGATAAGGACGAATCCGTGTAAATTTCAAGTCGTAGGATGTATATAGAGGGTGGTCACCCCCGAGAGCGTAGCCGCTACGCCCGCGTTTATACCCTTTTGGCTTTCCAAACCCGAGATTGAGTTAGGCCTAACGGCTAATCATCGATCCAGGTGTTCGATGCGCGTGAGAGAGAGAGAGAGAGCGCGCGTACACATACACATACACATTATTATTATTATTACGTCGAAGATTGTTTTCTCGAGAGAAACGATCTGAGTCGAAAACGTTCCTGTAAGGAAACGCTTTTTTACGCCACTCCGACTCCGGCTCCGGCCGCTGTTTGTTCAGACTCCGGTTCCGGCTCGAAGAAGTGATCCCGAAGGGGATCACTTCTGAGTGTATTTTTAAACCCTTTTGCGCGCGTCCGCGGACTGCCGGCCGCATGCCATGTCTGCGCCACCGGTCCGCACCGCCACCGCACCGCACCGCCCTCAGGCTCCGACATATATCTATATAAGTTAGAGTTATCGTATCGTGATAAAATTTGGAGTGGTGTTAGATGGGGAGGTACCCTCATTGTATACGAGGTTACGTTCCCATGAGTCTCCGCGAAGGGGGACCCCACCCCCTAAAATAAATTTAAGTTGTTCGTATAAAGCTAAATTTGTGAAGGATTCAGAGTGAGTTTCGTAAAAGAATGGGTATAGAAGCTGAGGAGTTGGCTCCGCACCGGATGCTGGAGCCACTGCGGTGCCTTAGTTAATAAACATTCGTATAACAACAATATTGGTGTGCTTATATATGTTATTGGATCTGTAGATTTCGAAAATAATGGTTTCAGAACCATCAAGAAAAAAAATAAATAAAATAAATAAATAAATAAATAAATAAAATTTCTTACACTTTTTATGTTATAACTTACAAATTTATGTTTTACATACCCTAAAGCAGTAAATCAGTAAATCAAACACCATCCAGCCCCTCCTCCTGCCACCCTCCTGTCCAGTTGTGATCTATTAGATCTATTGATTAAGGTCAAATTTTACTAAAATTTCATTTTACATACCCTAAGCAGTAAATCACTAACCAAACCACTATCCAACCTTCCCTCCATGACCATCTGTGATCTAATTGATCTACGATTAAGGTCAAATTTTACTTAAAATTTCATCGTTTTACATACCTTAAGCAGAAATCCCTAAATCAAAAACTGCCCACCATCCCTCCAGTCCAGTCGTGATCTATTGATCAATTTGATTAAGGTCAAATTTTACTAAAATTTCATATTTTACATACCCTAAAGCAGTAAATCACTAAATCAAGCTGCCCAACCAACACTCCTGTCCAGCCATGATCTATTGACTATTGATTAAGGTCAAATTTTTACTAAAATTGAACGTTTTACATACCCTAAAGCAGTAAATCACTAAATCAAACCACTATCCAACCTCCCTCCTGACCATCTGTGATCTATTGATCTATTGATTAAGGTCAAATTTTACTAAAATTGTAACGTTTTACATACCCTAATCAGTAAATCAGTATATCAAACCACCATCCAGCCGTCATCCGGCTACCCTCCTGTTCATCCTTGATCTATTGATCTATTGATCTATTGATTCAAGTCACATTTCGAGTATCATTTTGGATAAACATAACATAAAATCAAGTTCTTTATACAAACATCAATCAATATATGTTGACGTAACAAAGTTTTCACATTAATAAGCTTACTTAGTATCATCTGAACAATGAATATAACCCACAACCGACAAACTTAGCACATTCTTAAACAGGAATAAACTGTTAACGCTAACAAAGTTCTACACTTAACACCAGTAACCAACTAATATAGCATACAAAGACGTATCCTAATTCACACTTTTTCAAGCATAACTCTAACATATTAACGTTAATCTTACACTAACACAGTAACATTTAACTAAAATTTCTCACAACAGTGGTTAATTATACTGATCAACGAATATACTCTAACATAATAAAGTTTCCACAGGTCAATAAATACTAACATAGCGTAAACGATGAACTAAGAAAATATGCAAAAAGACAACCTAACACACTTACACACAAATAAACTGTTAACATTAACAAAGTTCCTACACTTAACACATGTAAAGCAACTAACATGGTATGCAAACGTAACCTATTCACGCTTTTTTCAAGCATATCTCTAACATATAACGTTAATAATTACACTGATCATAACGATTTTAACTAAAATTTTATTCACAAACATTGCGTGAATTATACTATCAACGAATATTACTCTAACGTAATAAAGTTTCCACATCAATAAAGCTAACATAGCTAACATGAACTAAGAAAATAATGTACAAAGACAAACCTAACACAACTTAAATACGAATAAACTGTTACATTAAAAAAGTTCCACTGAGTTCTTTATTTACTAATCAGGGAATATATGCTAACATAACAATTTTTTCACATAATAAGCTAAACATAGCATCAATGAACTAGGAAAAAATGTACAAACCATAAAAAAAAAACCCAACTAACCCACAAAAAAATTATTACAATTAAAAAAATACAACACTAAAAACCAGTAAAGTAACTAACGTTGCCAAACAAAACGTAACCTGTTCATACTTTTTCCAAACATATCTCTAAAATATTAACGTTAATCTTACATGACACGTAACATTTATCAAAAAAATGTATCATAACCTTGACCGATTATCATACAGACCAACGAATATATGCAAACGTAACAAAGTTTTTTACATTATCATAGTAATATTTAACAAAAATTTATCATAACCTTATCCCAAATAACATTATCTCTTTTTAGACTCCTTCCCCCTTTCAGAAAATAACAACTCTAAACATGAAAATGATTTTAAGCTATAACCATTTGCATAAAGTGATGCAATACTTATTATATTTAACCCTCTGACAGGAATATGAGCAATGTAGCAGTCGCCATTCGGTTTACAATTAAATATAAATGACACATCGGGGGAAAACGAAACGCTCGCCACCAAATGAGTTCTTTATTACTAACCAACAATATATGCTAACATGAATAAACGGTTTCAAACCATTAATAAAGCTAACATAGCATCATATGGACTAAGAAAATAATGTACAACGACGAATCTATCACAACTTAAGCATGAATAAACTGTTAGCATTAACAAAGGTCCACACTTAACACCTGTAAAGTAACTAACACTGCATACAAAACGTAACCTATTCATGCTTTTTCCAAACATATCTCTAGCATATTAACGTTAATTTTACATTGACACAGTAATATTTAACAAGAATTTATCATAACCTTGTTTAATTATCATACAGACCAACGAATAACTGTAAACATAGCAAAGTTTTATTCAAACATAACACAAAAATAAGTTCTTAATATACTTAACCAGCGAGTATATGCTAACGTAACAACGTTTGTACATTAATAAACCCAACATAACATACCTGAACTAAGAATATAAATGTACAAACAACCAAAACCCAACACACCATACGCGACGAAGTAAATCACTAACATTACAAAACTTCCGCCCTTAACAACATAAAGAACATGAAGACTCATCAAAGACCCCCCCCATAACCTATTCACACTTGTTCAAGCAAATCTCTGACATATCAATGTTATTTTACATTAACATTGTAATATTTAACAAAGTTTAGCATAAACCTGTCTAAATCATCATACTGACAAAAAAAAAATAATGCTAACGTAACAAATTTTTTACATCAACTTCGTAACATTTAACAAAAAAATTCATCATAACCTCGTCTAAATATCAAATCCCCGGCGAATAATCGCAAACATAACAAAGTCTTTAACCAAACATAACAAAAATAAACAAATTTATCCTAACAAAACATAAAAATAAGTTCTTTGATTAAAATATCACAGTTAAACGTAATAATTTACTGATTTTAAAGCAGTAAATCAGTAAATCAAACCACCCATCCCTGCAGTCCCCTACCCGTCCCACCCGCCTGTGATCTATATGAGCTATTGATTCAAGTCATATTTCCAGTATCATTTTGCGACAAACATAACTAAAAATATGTTCTTTATATACTAACCTACGAATATATGCCTAACCAACAAAGATTTAGCATCAATAAAGCTAAGATATCATAACCGCGACTAGGAATATAATGTATAAATTGCAAACCTAACATACCTTGCGTATGAATAATTTCAGCTAACACTGAAAAAATTCCCTATCTGTGATTCAAGGCTTAAGTAGCTAACATGGTCATAACAATACTCGATGATTCCACTTTTCGAGCGAATAGCCAACAGGTAAAGCCGTATTATCTAACAAAATCGCTTAACCAAAGGTGACCAATCTATCAAAGATGCCACCATCTTGAACCTATTAATTGACACTATCTTCATCAAAGTGTCACTCGTTTCGAGTATAAACATCATTTGACCTATGAATAAAAGTAGACATTAGCAAAGTCTAGGGCAATCCTAACATTATTCAACAAAAATTAACCTAGGCTCACCGTTTCTAAACACGAGTCATAGTCAGTTAACACAGAATATCTTACGAAAAAAACTCATCATTTTCTCTAACAAATCAGGGTTATTTCACCATGTCATAGTAATATTTAACATAACGTACTTAACTTACAAAACACTTTTCATTAACCAAGAGTATCTAAAGCAACACATTACCTCCGAGAGAAAACCAGGGGAGATGCGCTCCTTGAAAGGGGTGAATCCTGCGAGGAGGGGTCACCCCGAAGGGGTGTAAGTGGGCTTTGGCCCTCAGCCCGAAGGGCTGAGGCCTTACCCCTCCTTCGGAGGGGTAAAGCCCGCTTACCACCTCGGGGTGACCCCTCCTCCAGATTCACCACCCTTTCAAGGGGCGCGATCCCCCTGGTTTCTCTCGGAAAGGTAATGGTTGCTTTAGATACTCTTGGTTAATGAAAAACTGTTTATTCGTAAGTTAAAGTACGTTTATGTAAATATCTACTATGACAATGTGGAAATAACACTGATTGTTAGAGAAATGATGAGTTTTGTAAGATATTACTGTGTTAACTGACTATGATGGTTAGAAAACGTGCAGCCTAGGGTTAAGTTTTGTGAATAATGTTAGTTTGCCCTAGACTTTGCGTAATGTCTACGTTTATCGTAGGTCAGAATATGTTATACTCAGAAACGGAGTGACACTTTGATGAAGATAGTGTCAATTCATTAGTTCAAGATGGTGGCATCTTTGATAGAATGGTCACTTTGTTAAGGATTTTGTTAGATTATACGGCTTTACCTGTTGCTAATATGCTCGAAAAGTGGGAACACATCGAGTATTGTATGACATGTTAGCTACTTTACCTTGATAGTAGGGAATTTTTCAAGATGTTAGCTGATTATTCATACGCAGGTTATGTTAGTTTGCTTTATACAATATATTCCTAAGTCCGCGGTTAGGATTTGTTAGGCTTTATTGATGCTAAAACTTTGTTGGGTAAGCATATATTCGTAGGTTAGTATATAAAAGAACATATTTTTATTTTATGTTTTGTCCAAAGTGATACTTGAGTAAATATGACTTGAATCAGATAGCTCATTAGATCACAGCGGGTGGACGGGTAAGGGAACTGCGAGGGATGGGTGCGGTTTGATTACTGATTTATTGCTTTAAAAATCAGTAAATTATTACGTTTTACTGTGATATTTTATTCAAAGAACCTTATTTCTTATGTTATTGTTAGGATAAAATTTGTTATTTTTTGTATGTTTGGTTAAAAACTTTGTTATTGTTTGGATTGATTTCGCTGGATATTATGATATTTAGACGAGGCTATGATGAATTTTTTGTTAAATGTTATCGAAGTTGATGTAAAACATTGTTACGTCAGCATATATTGTTTGCAGTATGAGGATTAGACAGGTTTATGCTAAACTTTTGTTAATATTACGATGTTATGTAAAATTTAACATTTGATATGTCAGAGATTATGCATGAAAAAAGTTGTGGAAAGGTTTTACGTTTTTGGCGACGAAGTTTATGTACTTACTGTTGTTAAGGCGAAGGGTTTGTTAATGTTAGTGGTTTATTCGTACGTAGGTGGGTTGGGTTGTCGCTGTACATTTATATTCTTAGTTTCAGGTTATGTTAGTTGGGTATTAAATGTAAAAACGTTGTTACGTTAGCTTATACTCGATGGTTAGTATATAAAGAACTATTTATTTTTGTGTTATGTTTGAATAAACTTTGCTATGTTTACAGTTATTCGTTGGTCTGTGTTTGATAATTAAACAAGGTTATGATAAATTCTTGTTAAATATCTACTGTGTCAATTGTAAAATTAACTTAATATGCTAGAGAATGTTTGAAAAGCTTAGAATTAGGTTACCGTTTTGTATGCAGTGTTAGTTACTTTACAGGGTTGTTAAGGTGACCTGGTTACATGCGTAACAGTTTATTGCATGCTTAAGTTGTGATAGATCGTCGTCGACATATTTCTTAGCTCCCATGTATGATGCTATGTTAGCTTGTGATTAATGTGAAATTACCTTTGTATGTTAGCAGTATATTAGTTGTTTAGTATATAAAAGGAACTCATTTTGTGCGAGGGTTTCGTTATTCCCAACGTTTGTCATTTATTTAAATGTAAACCGAAAGGCTGACTCTACATTGCTCAGTATCCTGTCAGAGGGTTAAATTATAAAAAGTTATTGCATCACTCTTATGCTAAATGGTTATAGGCCTTAAAATCAGTGTTCATGTTAGAGTTGTTATTTTTCTGAGAAGGGGAAGGAGCTAAAACGAAGATAATGTTTATTTGGGAAAGGTTATATAAATTTTTGTTAAATATTACTATGATAATGCTAAAAAACTTGGTACGTTAGCATATATTCGTATGTCTGTATGATAATCGGTTAAGGTTATGCATATTTTGATAAATGTTACTGTGTCAAAGTAAGATTAACGTTAATATGTTAGAGATATGCTTGGAAAAAGAATGAACAGGTTACGTTTTGTAGGTAAAGTTATTACTTTACTGGTGTTAAGTGTGGAAACTTTGTTAATGTTAACCAGTATCTAGGGCGTAAGATCGTGTTAAGCTTTTGTCGTTGTACATATTTTCCTAGTTCAATGATGCTATGGTCTATCTTTATTAAGGTGAAAAACATGTATGTTAGCATTATTCACTGATTAGTATTATAAAGAACTTTCAGTGGAACTTTGTTAATGTAAACAGTTTATTATGTTAAGTTGTGTTAGGTTTGTCTTGGTACATTATTTTCTTAGTTCATGTTACGCTTTGTTAGTTTTATTGAGGTGGAAACTTTATTACGTTAGAGTAGTTATTCGTTGATAGTATAAATTTACCAATGTTGTATTAAATTTAGTTAAATTTACTTGAGTAGTGGTAAGATTAACGTTAATATGTTAGATATATGCTTGAAAAAAGCAAGATTAGTTACGCTATTGATTACCATGTTATTGCCTTTACATGCTGCTAAGTGTGAACTTTGTTAATTTAACAGTTTATTCGTGCGTAAGTTGTGTTAGGTGTCTTTTTTCCATTATTTTCTTATTTCATGTTACGCTTTATGTTAGTTTTATTGATGTGAAACCTTTATTACTTAGCATACTTTCGTTGATCAGTATAATTAACCCTGTTGTGAGAAATTTTAGTTAAATGTTACTTTGTTAGTGATAAGATTAACGTTAATATGTTAGAGTTATGCTTGAAAAAGTAGATTAGGTTACGTGTTTTGATTGCTATATAGTTGGTTGACGGTGTTAAGTGTAGAAACTTTGTTAGCGTAACAGTTTTATTCCTGTTGAAGATGTGCTAAGTTGTCGTTGTGGGTTAAATTCATAGTTCAGATGATACTTAAGTAAGCGTTTATAATGTGAAAAACTTTGTTTACGTCAAAACATATATGATTGATGGTGTAAAAGAACTATTTATGTTATGGTTTATCCCAAAATGATTACTCGAAATGTGACCGAATCATAGATCAATAGATCAATTAGATCAAGGAGAACAGGAGGTAGCCGGATGACGGCTGGATGGTGGTTTGATTTAACTGATTTACTGATTTAGGTATGTAAAACGTTACAATTTAGAAATTTGACCTTAATCAATTAGATCAATAGATCACAGATGGTCAAGAGGGAGGTTGGATAGTGGTGTTGATTTACTGATTTATGCTTTAGGGTATGTAAAACGTTCAATTTTAGTAAAAAAATTTGACCTTAATCAATAGATCAATAGATCACGAATGGACAGGAGGGATGGTTGGGCAGCTCTTGATTTAGTGATTTACTGCTTTAGGGTATGTAAAACATGAAAATTTTTAGTAAAAATTTGACCTTAATCAGTATTTTTTTTTTTTTTTTTGATCAATAGGATCACAGATGTCAGGAGGGATTGGAAGTGGTTGGTTAGTGATTTACTGACTTTAGGGTATGTAAAACATGAAATTTTAGTAATAAAAATTTGACCTTAATCAATAGATCAATTAGATCATAACTGGACAGGAGGGTGGTTGGATGGAGGGTGGATGGTGTTTGATTTACGATTTACTGCTTTAGGGTATGTAAAAACATAAATTTGTAAGTTATAAACATAAAAAGTGTAAGAAATTTTATTTATTTATTTATTTATTTATTTATTATTTAATTTTTGTTTTTTCTTGATGGTTCTGAAACCATTATTCGAAATCTACAGATTCCAATAACAGTATATAAGCCACACCAATATGTGTTATACGAAGTTTATGAACGAAGCCACCGCAGTGGGCTCATACCGGTGCCGAGCCAACTCCTCAGATTCCTATATCAATTCTTTCTAGAAACTCAACTCTGAATCCTCTCACCAAATTTCAGCTTTATACGAACAACTTAAATTTATTTTAGGGGGTGGGGTCCCCCTTCGCGGAGACTCATGGGAACGTAACCTCGTATACAATGAGGGTACCTCCCCATCTAACACCACTCCAAATTTTATCACGATACGATAACTCTAACTTATATAGATATATGTCGGAGCCTGAGGGGCGGGGCGGTGCGGTGCGGTGCGGACCGGTGCGAGACAGGCAGTGCGGACTCGGAGTCGGGACGCAGGCCGCAAAGGTTTAAAAAAACTCAGAAGTGATCCCCTTCGGGGATCACTTCTTCGAGCCGGAGTCGGAGTCGGAGTCGGAGTGCGTAAAAAACGTTTCGTTACAGCAGTGGTGCCCAACCTTTAGTCTATCGCGAGCAAATTAAGAATTTAAAAATTTTAGGCGAGCCACACATAGACGACGTCCACTAATAATCATTAATTTATTATTATTATTATTATTATTATTATTATTATTATTATTATTATTATTATTATTATTATTATTATAATTATATATATTATATTTATTATTTTTATATATATATTTATAGTATTTGTAATTTTATTATAATTTGATTCAGAATTATAATATTTGTATAATATATATATATATATATATATATTGATATATATTACAGTATATATATTATATATTGTATATATCATAATATATATATATATAAGTAGTATATAAAACGGGTATATATATATATAATAGTTATATATAATATATTATATATTTTATATATATATATATATATATTCCACCATCACGGGCAGGGCCCTTTTCCAAAGGAGGGGGAAAAACAAAAAAGAATGAAAAGAAAAAAACAAAAAGGAAAGTAAATTCACCCAGTCCCTTGTCTAACGCAATTCCCTCAGGTGGGCGCAGACGCGAGACTTAAAGAGAGGAAGATTGAATACTGCAGGAAAAATGGATGAAAACAATTAGTTCAACAAAACAGATGTGGCTGGAAAGAAGGAGGCACCACAACGAGTAAACCTTGAGTCTCCAATATTCACACAATACTCATGTGAGAGTAAGGCACCTCTTGTTTTACGAGGGCGACGCAGTGGTTGAGGAATGTGAGAGGTCAATTGTCTCGAGCACCTGCCGTTGTAATACCTATAGAAAAGAGATTGGGCACCAATATCACCTCGCAGAGAAAGAGGGTCAAGGGAATTAGAAAGTATTGGACAGTTTATTAGTCTCTTAGCCTTAGCCTCAACACTATCCAAAAGGAGGGTGGAACCGGATCCACCCCAAATGTGATAACAGTATTCCATACAGGGGCGAATAAGACTTATATAACTGGAGTAACTGAGCAGAAGAAAAATTAACGCAATCTGAGCAGAATTCCCAGCTTCATTGAATGAGGTCTCCAAGACAATTCACTATTTATGTTTAGTCCAAGAATATTTATGTTTTTTACAGGTGAGACATTAAAGCCGTCGAAGGGGATAGGAAGTTTGGAGGTGTTTTAGAGAGGGAGATATGAAGAAGTTAAATTTTTAAAGAGTTGAATTTCTCAAGAGTACGTTAGCCCACTGAGAAATCGCCGCACCACATCGCCAAAGAATTGAATCGGAAAACTGTAGACGAGAGGCAACTTTAGATACAAATGAGGGAGCACATTTGAAATGAGTGGAGGAATGGAGAGTTGACTCAGCAGCATAAGAGTGAGGAACACCACAATAAACAAGAAAGGAGAAAGAGGTTGCTCCATCAACAAGAGCTGAAATGGAACGATCTGAAAGAAAACTAGAAAAGGAAATTAGCGAAGAGAAGGAGGAATCCAAAGGAAGGTAGCTTAGAGAGTAGCGATGCGTGTCATACCCTGTCAGAAGCCTTAGGTATGTCAAGCGCTACCACACAAGACTCTCCATAGTCCCTAAAGGAAAAAGACCATAGGTCAATGATATATATATATATATATATATATATATATATATATATATATATAATATATATATATATATATATATTATATAATATATAATTATACTATATATATATATACTATAAAAAATAAATATAAAATATATATATATATATTATATATATATATATATATATATATATAATATATATATATATATATATATATAATATATATAGTATATATATATATATATATTATATATATAGTATATATATATAAGTTAATATATAGTATATAGTATAAACTATTTAATTTTTTTAATAAACGTGATATATCTGAAATACGCGGAGTCGCGAGCCACATTAGAACGGTACGCGAGCAACATGTTGCCCGCGAGCTACGGGTTGGGCACCACTGCCTTACAGGAAAGGTTTTCGACTCAGATTCGTTTCTCTTCGAGAAACGAATCTTCGACGTAATATAATAATAATGTGTATGAGTATGTGTACGCGCGCGCGCGGCTCTCTCTCTCTCTTTCACGCGCATCGAACACCTGGATCGATGATTAGCCGTTAGGCCTAACTCAATCTCGGGTTTGGAAAGCCAAAAGGGTATAAACGCGGGCGTAGCGGCTACGCTCTCGGGGGTGACCCCCCTCTATATACATCCTACAGACTGAAAATTACACGGCATTCGAGTTATCCGCTATATATATCATTGATATCCCAAGTTTCAACCTATTCTCTATTCCATTCATATCGAAAAGGCTGGTCTCGGTCAAACTGCTCGAATACTACTCATGGTTTATATTACAAATAACTGATCAACAATTGCGATGGAGTTTATCAATTTGGAAATTACATTTAAAGCTAATTTTGTTGAATGAAACATTCATCGATTCAAACGGACCTACTACGCCGCCATCTTGTTTGTTTACATTTTTTCGTAAGAACGTGCTTAAATTCGGCAAGCACGGGAAATAGCCAACTTACAGAATTAAGGAAATCCTACGTTTTGGTGAGGCATTTTTCACATTTTGGCTAAGTTTGACAAACGAACGCAAACTCTACCTTTCGAAGCAAAAATGCAAAAAAAATAAAAAAAAAAAATAAAATAAAAAAAAAATAAAAAATAAAAAAGACTAAATACTTATAATAATTAAAACAAAACTTGAGTGTCTCATTTTTAGTCTCGGGTGATTTTATATTATTAATTTATATTATTATTATTATTATTATTATTATTATATATTATTATTATTATTATTATTATTATTATTATTATTATTATTTTTATTATTATTATTTTTATTTTTATTATTATTATTATTATTATTATTATTATTATTATTATTATTATTATATCATTTTATTAATTATTATTACTATTACAGATATTTCAAAGAAATGTCGGTAAATAATACCTAAGGTAAGAAAAGTTG
>JABUQX010008952.1:0-65000 GCA_015478945.1 Trachelipus rathkii
TTAAATGGTTTCCAACATTATGTTCAAAATCTCTGACAATCTACCTGATTACAATATAATATAAGGTATATGAATATATATATATATATAGATATAATTATAAGTATATATATATATATATGATACTTATAGTATACAATATTATGATATATATATATTGTACTGATATGATATTTATATATATTAAAGGTGATGTTATATATTGAATATAAATTATAATAATAAATGATTAATAATACATATTAATATATTTTATAATATAGATAAAACCTTCCAAAAGTGATTAAATTAATCTATGTTGTTTATTTACCTTCAAATTTTCATACTTTAAACCTTTTCTTTTCAAAAGAAAAAAAAAAATCACAAGAAGAGAAAAACAAAATGCCTATTACAATTGTTACGTATTTATATATAATATATATATATTAATATATACATTATAATATATGATATAATCATATATATATATATAGTAATGTTACGTAGTAATGTTGATATATGATAATAGCCTAATATTATGACGTTTATACTTAATGAATTATATTCATAACTTTAAAAAATTTTTTATATAAAAAAATAATAAACACATTAAATTAAAATACTAAAATGTTTTTAGACTCTGTACAATTTCTGTTAAATCGACGATACGTTTCTTACACTTTACTTTCATTTGTGTTTGACAAAGAATCGATAGAACACTTATAATAAAAAGTCTCACAATAAAGCGAGTCTCTAAAAAATAAATTATCGGGATTTATTGGTCCTAATGATATTATTATTATTATTATTATTATTATGATTATTATTATTGAACTCTTAGTAATATTGATTATCATAAGTCTTTAGAAATATATAGTTATAATTGAATGATTCCGAACGCTGTTTTAAAATTTAGGAATAAAATAAAAAATTCAAAAGGATTAAATGAAATTTTGGAAAATATTTATATATGATTTAAATATCAAAGCTACTACTACTACTACTTACTACTTACTAACTACTCTATACTATACTACTAGCTACTAAATGACCTACTCTACTACCTACTACCAACTGACTACTACTACTTCTATACTACTACTACTAACTGCTACTACTGATGAATAGAAAATAATAATATAAAGAGATGAAAATATAAGTGTGAAATTATAATAATATATTAAGTAATAATAGTTATGGAAAAATAGAATTAATATATAATAAAAAATAATAATGAAAAATAAACATTATAAAAAAATATAATAAAATATTTTTTAAATATATTAAATACAATACAATACATAAAATAATAATAATATGGTAATAAATATAATAATATTGTGTAAATTAATAATTAATAAAAATTATAATACATAATAAATATTGAATAATTATATTAATAATTAATTAATGGGAATAAAGTCCTAATTGTATTGTATAGATTATCAAAATAAAAGTTAAAATATAAGCATAAAATGTGACTGTTTTATATAAAAAATATCGGTATTTAAATATACAATATGCGCAAAAATATCAGTATGAAACTCGCTCTCGTAAATAAATGAACATAAAATAAATAAAATAAATATAAAAATAAGATAAATAATATATAAAAATACAATAAATTTTTTTTTTTAATAAAATATTTTAATCTGTAAATTATATAAAATAACTATGTATAATTTATTTATATAATAGAATAATTATTTAAATAGATGCTTTAAATTAATAACAATAAATAATATAATAATATAAAATAATAAATTCAAATTTTTCCACAATTTACACACAACACTAAAACATGGCTTTGATTTTTCAAATGTTATTCTATTTCAGTTGAAATATAATAATCAAACTAAAGATATCTGGGAGACGAACTAAAGGATTGAATAGAATATATAATTATAAAATGTAATTTTATATATTATTTATTTAATTATATTAATTAACAACCATTAAATATAACATAAAATTATACATATATATAACTGACAAATTATTTAGTTTGATAAAAAAAGAAAAATTAACAACAAACAAAAAATAAAAGAGCATCATATTAAAAAAAAAAAAAACATATAAAAAGACCAGACATCAAAAAAAAATATAAAAACCACAATAACAAAAGCAATTTCAAATAAAAAATAATACCACTTCTTCGATAATCTTTATTCCAACCATTCAAATATATTCACACATCCTCAGAATATCATCAAACATCAGCTGACCTACAATTCAAAATTAAATAAAGACAAATATAATATTATAATATAAATATATATATATTATATATACATGTATATATATAAATTTCTATAATTTTACCCGAATACCCCAATATATATAGAAATATACAAGTATAAAACTAATAGATATATAATTATATATATAATAATATATAAAATAATATAAATGATAAAAAAAGAATTAATTAACTCTCCTTATATTTACACATGTATATTATATTAACCAACATTGAGAAATAAGCATTAATTACAGTGATATAACCAAATTATATTAAACAGTGAAATGTTGTTCTACAAATTACAAAAGTGAATCAGAATTCTACTTAGAAAAAGCAATAAAATTTATGATAAGTTTTAATCTTACTGATATATAGAAATATATGATTCATATTGAAGATATTGATTTATAGTGTAATATTTTTTTTTATGAAGATATATTTAGTAACACAGATTTTAAATATAATATGAAGATAAAGATATTTTCAAATCAACACAAGTAGAATTCATAAAGTATACTGTAAAAGTTCAGGTACCAGGATGGAGCAATATTGCGTACTGTTGTAGTCTATTGATATATATGATCTTAAGGTAACTGTTTCGAGAGAGTATTATTAGCTTGAGACTAGAACGAAGGTGAAAATAAAATACAAGTTATCACTCTGACTCAACAAAAGACCTCAACGACAGAGGTCACTATTTGCTGCGACGCACTACAGTTCACCGTTCACATTAATTATGACTTTACTTACTTACTTCTACATCTAACTACACAGAGGAGAATAAATGTAATCGGCCTTGAAAAATTATATCAATAATTAAATAGGAAATAGCAGAAACGAACACAAACTACATTAATAAGAGTTCTATCAGACAACTAACAGCAGTAAGTAACTACATAGCATCCAAAACGTATTAGCTTAATTCTACACTCTGGATCCAACGTCATATCTCATAGACATAACAATAGATATATTTTTATATCTACTGACACATGGTTTTTATATAAATTTACTAAACCAGTTTGTGTACTGTTATCAATATTATAGAACCCTGGTTGAAAGTATTGGACTACATCGAGTGCAGTTTTTCCTATTAATAAAGATCTACATGATGTATAAACATGTTATACTAAGATATATATTATAATTCAACGACAAACCTATCGGCCACAAATCTTTAGGTATATTAGAATAATACAGCTTAAAAAATTCATATATGATACCCTACACTTAACACAGCAGAATCTTACTTTTAAGCCCTCCAAACAAAACACATGGTCGCGGTTCATAAAGCTGTTATTACGCTCACTCCACATAATCTCTCCTAAGCATAGACAATTGTTTATTTTACAATTAACATATAGTATTATATTATGAGCATAATCTGAAAAATTTACTATAAGCCAGAACATAAACAGCATATTATTATTTCATTTGGTTATAGACAAACAAGTAGTTTATCATATTAGTAATACTATAACTATGAACAATTGAAGAATTAATCTATACACTACTCAACATTCCGCCACGATTACTACAACACACACAGCAACACCACACCACACACACCCACACACACCACACACCACCAACACCAAGACCCTGCGACCGCGCACACACACACACACACACACATCCCACCACACACCACCCCACCCCACACACACACACAACACCACACACACACACAGCACACCACACACACACACACACCACACACACACACCAGGACCCAGCACGACTAAACAGCCCACATCATCCAATCACCTCCAGTCAAGATCCAATAATCGAAAATAACGAGGGAAGTAAAACTGAAAAGTTTCGTATTTTATAACATATAATTTTCATAACACCAAAAAGGGGTTATTTAATTAATTATAATACATTAAAATTCATATAAATACATAAAATATAAGTTATTTTTAAAATATATATAATTTATAATTCACCTGATCAGCGAACATAGGATTCAAGTTGGAGTAGCGTCTATTATATTTCTCTCTAAAATTGATTCAATTACCATTCTTTGAAGAATGTAAGTTATAATTTTATAATGTTCTTACAGCAACACTAACCATTTTTTCGGCAATATGTCGATTCACAGACACTCATTCTTCATCATTACAAGATATGAGAAAGTAAAACTCATCAAGCATTATATGATAGTTTATATTAAGACATTCTAGTAATCGCAATTATAGGGGAAATCCACATGTTTCGAGTGTAAATATCCGTCAGAATAGTAACCGATTGTGTTAGCTTATATCTGTATTCATAGTGCAGTCGATAGTCAACTACCGTTCAGATGCGATGACTTGAATTTTCGTTTTTATTTTTTTAAAACACAACGCCTGTAATAATATTTTCAGGTTAAGTTCGAACTGTGAAACCATAATATTCAATGTGCGATAGGAAGGTCACACAATCGACAGTTTTCCAATATTGGCTTTGTACCTCAATGGGTTTTAATATTGTACACATATTTATATACGACGAGAACACTGCACGTACTATTCCTAATTAGACACTTATGGTTTGTACTTCCACAGTTAGATATTTATTCACACTAAACGTTGATCTCTCGATAAACAAACACTTATCTCTCTCCCATTTATTATGCAAAGCAGCGATATCGTAACCTTGATTGAACCCATCAGCACAAACACGATATAAAGGTCTTATTATATTGATCAGCTTTGGCTAGAAAACAAGCTAACGTAACGACATGCCATTTATTTTAACGCTTAATATTAAATGACACTAATCAATTGGGAATAAACGAAGCTGCCTCGTGAAGATATCAACACAGTGTTAGGATGCGATTTGGAGATGTCATCTATCATGTGTACAGTACAAGTTGAAAAATGGCTTCTTGACAAGGAAATCGTATGCGTTAAAACAACTCTCTTAATAGGTAATGAGATTCTTTCTATCGACCAATAAAGTAAAAGAAGAAAGTAAAACAAGAAAGAAAAACGGTAAAACGAACCATATCAGTTCAATAGGGTATATATTCTCGGTTTTAGACACAACAACAACGACAACAACTACAATCACAACAACAACCAACAACAGCCACAATAACATAGTACAAGAATAAGTACTTTATTTAAATATATTTCTAGATATAATTAATATATTCTAAAAATCTTTTTTACCTGATTTAACTTTATTCCCATAATACATCAATAAACTTTTAAGTTTTGTTAGTTCTTTATATACCAGCCACGAATATATGCTAACGTAGCAATTTTTTCACATCAATATAAGCTAACATAGCATTACCAAAAAAAATTACCAGAACTAAGAATAATAATGTACAATAACAAATCTAACACATCTTACGCAGGAATAAACAACTAACATTAACAATTGGTCCATACTTTAACAGCGATAAAGTTCTTTCACCGTTTTAACATTAATATTCACCTCTTTTTCAAGCAAAGATCTCTAACATATCAATGTAAATTTTACATTAACAATTGGAATTACGTAAGGCATATTAGAAGTTATTACAAAACATTAAGCAAATAGTAAACCAGGATAATTTTTAAGGCTTATCTCTTTTTAGACTACACCCTCCTTTCAGAAATTTCACATGAAACATGAAAATGATTTTTAATGCCTTTTAAACCATTTAATAATATTGAGGCAATACTTATTATATTTATTAAACAAACTGTAAGCGGTGTAACTGTAAGGGGTGATTTGACATGCACTGTATAGACTTGGGAGGCGCTGAGTTATATATAAATTTCATTGAGCTACTCGAGGGGGTATTCATAATCATAGCAAAGGTCTAGGGCAAACGCTAAACATTATTCAACCAAAAACTTTAATGGTGGATAGATTATGTGGGTCTCCTGGCTGGGGGCGACTGGTAGCATCGAAACCATCTTCTCAATATTTTTAGCAAAACCTACCTTACGTATGAATAAACAGTCAACATTTTCAAAGTACACTTAACAAAGGAACCAATCTATCAAAGATACCGCATCCTTTTGAACTATGAATTGACATTTTTTTTTTTTTTATCTATCATATTGCTAGTGTCACTCATCTCGAGTAATAACATCATTTTTGAACTATGAATAAACGTAGACCAGGGTTGCGGAGTCGTTGTCAACCTAACATTTACTTCAAGCAAAATCTTAACCTAAGCCCACTTTCTAAACACATCATCGTCAGTTAACACAGTAATATCCTTACAAACTCATCATTTCTCTAGTAAATCAGTGTTAATTTCACAACAGTCATAGTAATACTTAACAATAACGTACCTACTTACGAATAAACAGCTTTCATTAGCCAAGAGTCTCTAAAGCACACCACCTCGCCGAGAGAAAACCCAATGGGATGCGCACCTTGAAAGGGTATGAATCCCGAGAGGGGGATCACCCAAAGGGTGTAAGTAGGCGGCATTAACCCCTCCGAAGGAGGGGTAAGGCCTCAGCCCAATCCCCGCCCCCCTTTCAGAAAAATATCAAATTCAAACTGGTAGATTTGGCAGGACCGCATCATAAGAGATCGTTTTTTGATAGCACTGTAAGCACTGTAAGCGGCTTTTTGGAGATCATCCAGAGAGATGCATGAAGACCGATCTCGGGGTACCCTGCAGGGGGTGTAAGCGGTAAGGGCTCAGCCCTCTGGGCTGTGCCCTTATGTAACCGCTTACACAAAACACATTATCCCTCCTTCGGAGGGGTAATGCCTACTTACACCCCTTTTGGTGATCTCCCTCTCGGGATACACATACGCTTTCAAGGTGCGCATCCCATTGGGTTTTCTCTGCGGGAAGGTGGGTTTGCTTTAGATTACTCTTGGCTAATGAAGCTGTTAATTCGTAGTTTAGGTACGTTATGTAAGTATTAGCATGACTGTGTGAAAATAACACTGATTTACTAGAGAAATGATGAGTTTTTGTAAGATATTACTGTGTTAACTACCGATGACTGGTTAGAAACGTGGGCTAGGTTAAGAATTTGTTGAGTAATGTTAGGTTTGCCCAGAATTTTGCTAATGTCTTACGTTTTATTCATAGTTCAAAATGGTGTTATATTCGATAATATGAGTGACATTTTGATGATGATAGTGTCAATTCATAGTTCAAGATGCCGTATCTTTGATGATTGGTCACTTTTGTGTAACTTTGGATAATGTGACTGTTTTTCATACGTAAGTAAAGTTTTGTAAATATGAGAAGATGTTTCGATCTACCAGTCCCCCAACCAAGAGACCATAATCTTAATCACATTAAAGTTTTTGTTGAATAATGTTAGGTTTTTGCCTTAGACTTTTTGCTATGATTATGAATGCCCCATCGAGTAGCTCGCCGCTTTTTATATAACTCAGCTCCCAAAGTCTATACAGTTCTGTCAAATCACCTCTGTGTGATACGCAGTTGCAGAATTACCAGTTTGTTTAATAATATATAATATCAAAAAAAATCACTTTATGTAAATGGTTAAAACATAAAATCATGTTCATAGTAACATGTTAATTTTTCTGAAAAGGAAGGGTGTAGTCTAAAAAGAGATAGCTAAAAATATTCCTGGTTTTACTATTGGTTAATGTTTTGTATGATACTCTAAATGTTACGTAAATCCAATGTAATGTAAAATTAAACATTGATATGTTAGAGAATATGCTTGAAAAAAAGAGTGAATAGGTTACGTTTTGATGCTGTGCTAGGTACTTTATCGCTGTTAAGTATGGAACTACTTTGTTTTAATGTTAGTTGTTTAATTCCTGCGTAAGGGGTGTTAGATTTTGTTATTGTACAATATATTCTTAGTTCTGGTAATTGCTATGTTAAGCTTTATTAATGTGAAAACAATGCTACGTTTAGCATATATTCGTTGGCGCTGGTATATATATGTTACCTTGACCTATGTTATTGTTGCTGTTGTTGTTGTTGTTGTTTGTTGTGTTGTTATTGTTGTTTTTGTTGTTGTCTACCGAGAATATATTACCCTTTTGAACTGATGTGGTTCGTTTGTGCGTTGTATTCTTTTTTACTTTCTTCTGATTGACTGAAAGAAAAAGATTCTCATTACCTATAAGGGTTGTTTGCGCATACGATTTCCGTCAGTAGGCCATTTTTTTCACTGTACTGACACGTGACATCTCCTCGCATCTCTACATCTGTTTGTTGATAATCTTCACGAGGAGCTTCGTTATTCCAATGATGTGTCATTTATATTTAAGCCGTAAACCAAATGGCAGTCGTTACGTTGCTATGTATTCTGCAAGGGTCAAATAAAATAGACCTTTATTGCGTTTGTGGCTGATGGGTTCATCAAGATTTTTCGAAATCGCTGCTGCATGGGTAGAGGTAAGTGTTTGTTATCGCGAGAGATGCAACGTTTAGTGAAATATCTACTGGAAGATCAACGTGAGAGCTTCTAATAGAATAGACGTGGTGTTCTCTCCGTGTGACAATATTAAAACCTTGAGGTACGCCCAATATTGGAAACCTGTCGACTTGTGTGAGCCTTCTATCGCAACATGTATAGGTTTTCACAGTTCGAACACTGAAATATTACAGCGTTTGTTTAAAAAATAAAAAACGAATTAACATCGCAATCTTAACGATGTTGACATACTCGATGAACTTAATACGTATAGCTCACGGTTGTAATCTAGGCGATATTTACACCAAAACATGTGGTTTCCCCTATAATGCTGTATACAGAAATGCGTTTATAACTATCAGCTTGGATGAGTTTTAACTTCTCTCTTGTAAATGAGAGAATGAGTGCTGGTTGATCGACATAAATGCGAAAAATGTTTTAGTGTTGCTGAAGACATTTTTACTTACATTCTTTCAAAGGGTATTGAATCTTTAGAAAGATATATAGAACGTACCCAAACTTGAATCCTATGTTGGCTGATCAGATGAATTAATATATTTAAATACTTATATTTTTATGTATTTATATGTTTTTTATGTATTTAATATAAACGCTGTTTCAATGAAATTATAGTTATAAAATACGAAAACTGTTTACTTCCCTCGTATTGTTCCGATTTATTGACTACATGATGATAGGATGGCTGTTTATTCGTCTGGCTGTGTGTGTGTGTGTGTGTGTGTGTGTGTGTGGTGTGTGTGTGTGTGTGTGTGTGTGTGTGTGTGTGTGTGTGTGGTGCGTGTGTGTGTGTGTGTGTGTGTGTGGTTATGTGTGGTGTTACGTCTGTAATGTTAATAGTCCTCGCTTTACAGAGTAAAACTTTACTTTGTTTGCCTTTACCCCATAAGGTATTATGCTGGTTAGGTGCGGTTATGGTAATTTTTGTTAATACATTACT
This sequence comes from Trachelipus rathkii, assembly GCA_015478945.1. NCBI lineage: Eukaryota > Metazoa > Arthropoda > Malacostraca > Isopoda > Trachelipodidae > Trachelipus > Trachelipus rathkii. The sequence goes on from JABUQX010008952.1 coordinate 9,533, forward strand.
ATGTTAATGTAAAATTAACATTGTCCTGTTGGAGATATGTTTGATAAAGCATGAACGGAATGTGTTTTTTGTGAGTCTTGTTAGTTTCTTTATGCTGGTGTTAAGTGTGGATCTTTGTTAATGTTAGCTGTTTATTCTACCTAAGATGTGTCAGGTTTGTCGTTGTATATTATATTCTTTAAGTTCATGTTACTCATGTTAAGCTTTATTAATTAGGAAAACCTTTGGTCTCAAAGGTTTCAATTCTACTGACTATATGTTCATTTCGCTGAATTTTAGAATAACTTTAGTCAAAAATAAAGATGTTAATGTAATTAAATTGTTAATGTTAGAGATATGCTTGACGCAAAGTGTGAATAAGATACGTTTTGGATGCTATGTTAGTTTCTTTACTGGCTGTTAGGTGTGAAAACTTTGTAATGTTTAGATACCTTTTTATTCCTGTTTAAGATGAGTTAAGTTTGTCGTTGTCATTATTTTCTTAGTTCCAGAATGATGCTAAGTAAGCTTAATTAATGTGAAAACTTTGTTACGTCAGCAAATATATTGTCTGATCTTGTATAAAGAACTTGATTTTAAATGTTATGTTTATGCCAAAATATAAACTCGAAATGTGACCTTAATCAATAGATCAAATAGATCACAATATGGTCAGGAGGGTGACAGGAAGGTAGATGGATGGTGTTTGATTTTGTGATTTTTACTGCTTTTAGGGTTGTAAAGTTACAATTTTTAGTAAAAAATATGACCTTAATCAATAGCATCATTTTAGATCATGAATGGTGCCAGGAGGTGACAGGAAAGGTAAGATGGATTGTGGTTTGAATTTAAGTGATTTACTGCTTTTAGGGTAATGTAAAACGTTCAATTTTAGTAAAAAAATATGAGTTGAATCAATCAATAGATCCATAGATCATAGATGGTCAGGAGGGAGGTTGGATGCTGGTTGGATGGTGGTTTTTGATTAGTGATTTACTGCTTTAGGGTATGTAAAAACAGTAAATTTGTAAGTTAATAAACATAAAAAGTGTAAGAAATTTTATTTATTTATTTATTTAATTTATTTAATTTTGTTTAATTTCTTGATGGTTCTGAACTCATTATTTTCGAAATCTACGGTATAATAAACATATATAAGGACACCTACATTGTATCATTACACTAAATAATTTAATAAACTCGTTCACCGCACCGGAGCCAAGCCCGGTGCGGCTTGTCACCTTCCTACTCCTCCCTCCTCATTCTTCTTTCCACCTTCCTCATTCTTCTTCTCCTCCTTCCGCTTTCATCGCTTCTTCATTCCTACTTTGTTTTTTGCAACTCTGTGCTCTTTTTTTTCAGTCGGAACCCCCCCCTCATGGGGGTCCTAGACCAACCCTACACGGGGCTTATAATCATCAATATTCGAAAGCTCTACGACCTTCATAACCTTATAAGGAACCAATATTGGTTGTTATACGAAATGTTTAGTTAAACTAAGCACACGCAGTGGCTTCCAAGCACCGGTTTGCCGGAGCCAACTGCCTTGAATCCTATACCAAGTCTTTCTAGAAACTGGCACCTTGAATCCTCTCACCAATTTCAGCTTTCTACGTCATATTTTAATTTTTTTTAATAGGGTATCTGGGGGTCCCCCTTCGGGGACCCAAGGGGAGACGTAACTTTGTATACACTGAGGTTACTCCGCCATCTAATCATCCTCCAGAATTTTAGCAACGATACGAAATAAGTTCTCGCGGGCAGGCTGGCTCTCAACGTCGGCGTCAAAACCGGATGCGAAGACGCAGCCACGGCGGAACGCAACGTCGGAGTTCGTAAAAAAACGATCCCTTACAGGGATCGTAATAACAACATTGGGTGTATGTGCACGCACGTGCGCGCGCACTCGCTCGCTCTCTCTCTCTCTCTCTCACGCATCGAACACCTGGAACGATGATTAGCCGTTAGGCTTAACTCAATCTATTTTTTGGAATCCAAAAGTTCAAAGAACTGCCATAAAAGCTAATATTGATCGTGCCCGACACTACAGTGAGTATTCCCCTAACCTACAGACTTGAAAATCTAAACCAGCACTCTTGAGCTCTCCAAACATATTCGCTCATTATATTCCAAGTTTCAGACCTATAACTCTATTCCTTCATATCGAAAAGGGTGGAGGAGGTCAAACTGCTCCCAAACTACTTATATATATAGGCCAAACTAAAGAAGTTACCCACATGATATCTCGAAAACTAAGATAGGTACAAGAAAACTGATAACATATATGGAAATCAGCGTAATGAAATTTGTATAGGAAAATGAAAAAAAAAATTTCCTTATCCTTTTTAATATTTATATCTCCAAAACGTAATATAGATAGAAAATAATAAACATATATGGAATCAGCGTATAAATTTTTTTTAAGGGGCTCGAGCCGACGGTGGGACAGAAAGGGGGGAAATAGTCCTACCCCGTCGTCCCCCAGGAGGCCGAGAGACCCCGACTCTTTGCATCTTTGAGGTTTACCCTGGGGTATTCTTTTAGTTAAAAAAAAAAATATCTTTTTTTCATACAAATTCTCATAACTCCGACCCCTAAATATGTATATTAATGTATCAGTTTCTTGTTGTATGAAGAAACAAAAAAAAAACAAAAAATGAACTTCATTTTCCCATATTACTTTTCCTGCGATGGTTCGTAAAAAATGTTATTCAGTTTTGCTTGGTACCGTATCTCCCAGTTTTTTCGAGATTATATGCGGGTAACTTCTTAGTTTCACCATATATATATATATATATATATATATATATTATATATATATATAATATATATATTATATATATATATATATATATATTATATAATATATATATATTATATATATATATATATATATATATATATATATATATATATATATATATATAGAGAGAGGAGAGAGAGAGAGAGAGAGAGAGAGAGAGAGAGAGAGAGAGAGAGAGAGAGAGAGAAGAGAGAGAGAGAGAGAGAGAGAGAGAGAGAAGAGAGAAGGAGAGAGAAGAAAGAGAAGAGAGATGAATTTATTCTTAAAGAAGAGTGGAATTACCAATAATTCAAGTATTATCTTTACAAAATTTTTACAACACTTTCTTCTCCTTTCTATCTCTGCCTGAATAAATTCCCCAATTTAATAAAAAATATTACAAAACATTTTTTAAAGTAAAAACCAAAAAAAGTAGGACCGAACGGATAGAACTCTGGCATTGTTTACAATTGTCAGCTGATCCGACGGGCGCTTCGGCCGTTTCCGGTGCACTCAAATTTCCTGTTCTCTGATTGGTTTTAATGTTGATTTTTTTTTATTCGAAAGCGTTTAATATTAGTGCCCGCCCGAGATGCAGTCGGGCTTCTGGAAACGCAGCTTAAATCTATCCAGTCCCTTCTTAAATGATTCGATTTGCACTCAACAACCTCCTGTGGCAAACCATTCCAAAATTTAACAACGTCTTATTACTGAAGTGAATGCATGCTTTCTTATATCAAGATGGCATGTTTTCTTCTTAATTTTCCTCTTATGCCCCCTGGCGCTCGTTGTTAAATCCTCATTTCGGGAATTAATAAACGGGCGGGCTGTGCGGAAGAATACTTTGTTTACAAACAATTTTTTTTTTTACAAAACATGTGTCGGAAATGGCTTGCCAAATTTTTTTAATATTTTAGTAAACTTTTATATTAGGATACTAATATATCGTATCATTTCATAAAATAGATACATTAAGTATAGTATAAGAGTATTGTTACAATTGTCAGCTGACCGACGGGCGCGCTCGCGAAAATTTTCCTGTTGTTTGGTTGAATGTAGTTTTTTTTCAAAATTCGAATTCAAGTCGATTTTGCACACGGGCTGCACTCGGGCTTCTGGAAACGAAACTATTATTTTATTTGATTTGCTATATTACTTTTCTTTTGTTTTTTGCACATTTTAAGCTTAAATTTTTAATAAAAATATAAAATATAACCTACGAAAAATCATAACAAATAGGCTTATTTCACACTGTCAAAATTTAATTCAGACTATTTTTATCGATATCATTATTATTTTTTTATAATTATTTTTTTCATGATTATCAATTATGTGATTTTATAAACAAAATGTACTTAAATAATTTTAAAAATAAAATATTTTTTTTGCTATAGTATTCTAAATAAAATAAAAATATAAAATCATCTAAGGAATACAGAAAATTCCAATAAAAAGAAAAGTTTTATTGTATATGCACTTGCAAAAAAAATTCTACCCACGTTCTTAGAATTGTACAAATATGCTAGAAGTTTTTGTCTTACGTCATCTTTTCTGTAACACAACCTACAAGTTTAAATATTTGTGTTACGGAATTGGTCTACAAGAGCTGTGATTACACTTGTAGCTACAATTTTCCAGTTGCATTCTTGTTACAGAAAATATACGTGTAAAAAATGTTAAAACTGTAGGACTTGTAGCCGTTGTGTTAGGCCCTAAAATGAGCACGAGGTTCACTAATTTTTTTTATAAGAAAGCCTATGTGAAAATTTTAAACTTTGATAGGCTGTAGCTTTTTTTCCTAAAGACTTAAATCATTTACATTTTTTAAGCTTCATTATTATTTTTTTAGAGTATACAATATATCCTGATTTTTTTTTTAAAAAAATATTTTTTTTATATAAGAAATTTCAATGAGATTTTTAACAACTTTGAGAGGCTGTAGCTTTTTTTTCTAAAGAGAGTGCCGATTTTCGTTTTCATTATTCTTTATTATTATTATTTTTTAGAGTATATCGTGATTTTTATAAAAATGGGGGGGGTGCACTCCTCTGACTACTATTACCTTTTTTTATATATAATTTTACTATTTTTGTACAATAATTTTTATTTTTTTTTAATTTGTAAAGTTTATAACCATTGTGTTATAGGCATTTGAAGTTATAGGCAAAATTACAAGTATGGCAAAATTTGAATTAGGTATATTGTGTGTTTTTCTGTATTACGAAGTTGTAGTTGTAGATAATATTTATCATTTTTATATTTACTGTTACTTTTATTTTGTTTATTTTATATTTTCTCCTCCATCATGTCCATCATAAAGGGAAGACTGATGCATTGCTAATTGGAGACTATTATGATACTATACCTAGATAGGACTTTTCAAAATAAGGATAAAAGGAAACGATTGAAAGTATGTTATCCAGGTGCCAGAGTGAGTGATATCGTGGTAGGATAGATAGAGAGATTGATTCTACAAATGTTGATTCAAATGTGATTGTGCATGTGGGTACAAATGATATAGGACATAGAAGGTCAAAGAATAATAGCAGATTATAGGAGGTTGATTCAGAAGATAAAGCTAGATGGAAGAAAATGCATGATTTCTGGGATTTTACCTAGGTTAGGTGCAGGTCAGGAATGGGAGAGTAGAGCTTTAGGTGTAAATGAAAGGGTTAGGAAATTATGTTTTTCAGAAAATATTAGGTTTTTGGAATTGTGGAGAGAATTTCTGGATAAAGATCTTTTTGCAGCAGATGGAGTTCACTTGAGTCAGTAAAGGTGTTGGGCTATTCAGTACCAGTTTGGAGACTTGTTTATCAAAAAACTAGGTAAAGTTGGGGGTGATAGGCTAAATCTGGATATGAATAATAGCAATGGTAACTGTAATAGTGGTGAGATAATAAAACAATGTGTTACAGGTTTTTCAAATAATATGATGCAATAATAAGCAGCATTTCGAATATTCAATGCTTTTACACCTACATGCTCATAGCCTTAGAATAAAAGAGATGAGCTGATTAGTTATACCATAAAGGAGAATCTAGACATTATTTGCATATAACTGAAGAATGGGTTAATGAAGAGTTATATGGAGACTCCTTTCAGGAATATGAAATAAGCGGATATTCACTTTATTTATATCAGCGTAGAGGGAAGAAGGATGGTGGTGTGGCGCTTTATGTTTAAAAGCAATATTTCAATCTGTATAATGACTGACCTTTAAAACTAATCATGATATTGAATCTGTTGTGGGTATATATCCTTATGTACAATAAATCATATAAGAATAGGGCCAATTTTATAAACCCTCCTGGCCAAGAGGTCCAAGAATTAGAAGACCGTGGCGGAAATTGTGAAAGAAAATTGAGGAAAGCACAGTAAAGAAAAAAGGTATAGTCATATAATGGGTGATTTTTAATTTTCCTTGCATTCATTGGGATTCCGTTGTCTAATAAAGGGGCGTAAATAATTGTATTGTTATAAATTGTAATACATAAGATAAACCCTTTGAGCCAGATGGTTCATTGGAAACCCACTAGCACGAATGTACTTATTAGACTTTCTATTACTAACAATGAAAGCAGGTGGAAAAAAAAATTGTGATTAGAGTTGAGGAGAATTTAGGGGCTTAGTGAAAAATTAATATAAATTAGAAATTAATATGAATGTGATATCTGGGCCAAATTGCAAGTTAATAAGGAATAGATCTTAGATTTCCGAAATGGTGATATTTTACCAAATTTCGAGACATGCCTTAGTAAGTTAGTTACAACTGACTGGGATAAAGGGTTTTAAAGACGCAAAACTGGTTTTATTCATGTTGGGAACATTTTAAGGCAATTTTAATGAATTTCAGTCAGTATGTTTAAAGATAAACCCATTAAGGTGGCGAAGAGAAAACATGTTTTGATAGAATAGCAAGATAAGAGATAAAATTAATGAGAAAAGCGTAAGATGTTTTAAAATATTCAAGGGTAGTAATAAGGAAGAATGATTTAGAAAATTATAGAAAAATAGAAACGAACTTAGCCAGCCAATAAGAAAGGCAAAGAGAGAGGCAAAATTTAATTAACTAACCAAGAATATAAATAAGATCTAAAGAAGTTTTTTAAGCTTTTATAAATTTAAAAGTGAGAATAAGACAATTGGTCCAATTAAAATTGATGAAATAAAACTTAGTGAGTTCAGATAAGTTGGTCAACATTTTCCAATGCTTATTTTGCTTCAGTGTTTAATGAGGAAAGATTAGAAAATAATAGTTTTGGAGACTAATAATTCTTGTATGGCATGTAGCAAATAGACTTACAGAATTTTGAATTTGCGTAAAAGATATTAAAACATTTATTAGATCATATGATCCAAGTAAAGCTGCAGGCCCTGATGGTATATATGGTAGAATTCTGAAGGAGGGTAATAACCAGCATTGGAAAGGCACTATTTTTGATTTTAAAAGCGATCTATAATAAAACATTTGGTGAGGGTTCTAGATGACTGGAAAACAGCATAATGTGTTGGCCCATTTATAAGAAAGGAAGATTAGGAAATTATGCCAGTTAGCCTTAACATCTTTAGTTGTAAAGGTTCTGAAAAAATTATGATAACAGGTCATATAGAGAAATATTTTAGAAAAATAACAAGGTATTGTAAATGACTCCCAGCAGCGTTTACTGTGGCATCTCGCCAATGTCAGACAAACCTTTTAGAATTTATGGAATACATTACTGACTGCGTTGACACGAGGAGATCCATTTGATATTATATATTTAGACTTTAGCAAAGCTTTGATAAGGTTCCCCACATAAAATTCATTGAAAAAAAATTATTGCCATTGTGGTATAGGTGGAGTGGTACATGGTTGGATTAAAGGATGGTTGTGGAATTGAAAACAGAGTGTACAACTAAATGGCAATAATTAAGTCATCATGGGAAATAGTGAAGAATGGTGTCCCAGAAGGTTCAGTGCTGGGCCACTATTGTTTCGTTTGTTAACATATAAATTTATTTAAACCAGGGATTTAAATGCAAGGTTTCTAAGTTTGCTGATGTACCAAAGTGGCTACCACAGTTAGGATAGTGGAGTATATAAAGATTTCAAATGATCTTGATAAACTTTTTCGGTGGGCAGATAATTGGCAAATGAAATTTTAAGAAGTAAAAAGTATAATAAGATTCTTCACCTAGGTTACTCAAATAAAAGTTTTAACTAAGATTTGAATGGGGATTGGCTTAAGTCTGTGGACCAAGAAAAAGATTTAGGTGTGTTTATAAGCAGTAATTTGAAAGTAGCTAATCAGTGTTTGGAAGCAAGAAATAAAGCTAATAAGATGATAGGCATAATAAATCGCAATGTTGTTTACAAGAGCAACGAAGTAATAAGTAAACTGTATAATAGCTATGTTAGGCCAATAATAGAATATTGTGCACAAGTTTGGGCTCCTTATTTAAAGAAATACTTAGATATGCTGGAGAAGTGCAACGTAGAGCAACAATGGAATGATTTCTGGTTTTGAAGATTGTAAGAAGCTATTGAGGAGAGGCTGAAGGAGTTAGGTATGTTTTTCTGTAGAATAGGCCGATTTCTCAAGAGGGGATGATACAAGTCCTACAAAATATTTACATCTATTGATAATACGGAGACCAATAAATTTTTCATAGTAGAGCACTGACAGATGACCCTGAAGAAAGAATCTCACCACCATTGTTTTATCAATCAATCAGTGTCGTAAAGAAGACATTTCACATCTTCACGACAAGTATCTCTCAAGAAGGATGCGTCATTGGTTTCTTTCACAAATCATTTTTAGTTAAGTATGACTCCAAATCTAATTTTTAATTAATTCTTAATAACATTTTTCATAAATATTCAACATATTTATTATTAAATAAAATATTTTTATGCCAATATTTAATAAATATTACATACATTTTGATAAAATACGAATTGGCAACATTTCCTGCAATTCTATTGGATCCGGCATGTCTAACCGTCTGACATCATATTTTCATATTTTCATCATATTTTCATGCACCACTAGTCTACCAGTAGAATATTGTAATTTCGTCGTAGATTATTTGTCTCATTTTTGCTATTTCAAAGAAATCAATTTTATATCATATCTTTAAATAATAAGTATTATTTATTAATTTACTATTTACTAATCTACTCATATAGAGTATTAATATTAATATATTTATTTCATTGTCATAATCCATTTTGCATTATTTTTTTTTCTTTACTATATTTTATTAAGCGTATATCGTAAAGTTTTTGATGTTCAATGGGCAAGCTTTGGCAACGTTTGTATTAACTGTATTCGAAACGGTATTTGAATCAGCTGCACATTCATATACGTTTGTATATTAGTCGTAGCTCAATTGAAGTTGGTAGATATATTTTCTTTATTTTTTTATTATTATCTATTATTGTAGTAATCTGAATTAATTTATTTATTCATTTATTATTATTTTTAAATGCATTATTTACATTTTTAAATATTATTGAGTATATTTTTCATTGCATTTTATAAATTTTTCTCTTTTTGAAAGAAAAATTTATCTATTTTTAATATTTATTTTTTTTAAATATCTATTTAGATATTCAACTATATATATATATATATATATATATATATATAATTAGTATTATATAATTATTATATATATATATTATACTATAATATATATATATATATATTATATATTATATATTATATATATATATATTATATATATATATATATATATATATATATCAGGGATGGCACGGAAAAAATCAATTGATTTTTTCAACTGATTTTTTCACTTGATTTTTTGCTCTGTTTGATTTTTTGCTTTTTATATATATTTTTTAATTTTTTTTGGATATTTAAGTGATTTAATTTCAATAGAAATAAAAAATTAGGAATAATAATATCACATAGCAAGGCTACTCTGGCTTCAAATTTCTACATTATAAAAATGTCAACAAAAAATCAAGTTTCAAACATGTTTCTTTTATTTCTGATGTAACATATTATCATTATTACAAATAACACTTTGGTGTTGTTTTTCATTGTGTCATAGACTATAAGCCCTATTTTAAGATTTTGAACTCAGATATAGGGCCTAGGGTTAAAATTAATACTTAATCGAACTTAAAAAAAAGTTTGTTTACAAATTATATTTCGCGTGACGTCACGATTCTCAAAAAATCCAAAAAATCCAAAAAATCTAACTATAACTATCATGATTTCTAACTATAACTATTATGTCATTGTTTCAAGCAGAGAAAATCAATGTGATATACTCACAATGACAGAAGATATAAATGCAGTTGTAGGTAAGTGTTTTAACTTAAAAATGTGCTTAACTATAGAGAATGAATTTATTTATGAGATAACAGGGATGGTAGATTCGGGCGCTACCCTCTCTTTGATACGAAAGAAAGTCTATGAAAGATTGAATAAAGCTTATCCCATCCTTTATTACCTTGTAACGTCATTTTAAGATCGATTTCGGGAAATAAGTTGAATAATCTTGGTCAAATTAATATTCAAATGATTTTAGCAGCTCATTTATTTGATATTTCTTTAGTTGTTGTTGATAATACTTGTACATTTGCAGGTCCATTATCAAGTGGAACCGATATTTTAGTAAGTTTACCAATTTCTATCAATTTTAAGTCCGAAATTCTGTCACTGGAATTACCCGATCACATCGTAACTATACTACTAGAAACGTATGACTATTTACAAGGTACTAGTAAAATTAAGAACCTGAAATTTATCATGACTAACCTGTTGCATAAGCCTAGCTATGAAACTCAATCTTTAATGACTAAGTTGGTTATAAATGATGAAGTATCCTATAACCTGTATCTATCTGATAACATAGAGATAGAACCTTATATCTGTAATGTATTAGTCGTAAACGTAAAATCCATCTCTAAAACTGACCCCCCCTGACAATATATCTCATTTCCGAGAAAAACGCTTTTTCAAACCTGAACTTTGCAAATATTCTGAGTAAGACTAACCAAGGCACAATGGTCGTCCAATGTTTAAATATTAGCTCGTCTCCGATATGTCTTGATAAAAATGTTCAAATCTCAATAGCAAACCCTTTACTATTACAGAGGGAATCTTCTAGTATAATTATAGTTAATTCCTCTGAAGGCTTTTCAGATGATGAGTTAAAAGACGTTTATCGTGAAATTTTATTATCAAAGTCTACTAAAGACGCAGATCTTATTGTCTTCAAGACGAATCCCAACTTGAAGAGATATTGACTTTCCTTTTAGCCAATGAGAATGCCATCGCTTTAAGTCAGGACAGAGTATGTCTTTGTGACTTAAAAAAAATTTAACCTGGCACTAACTCCTGACGCCTCCAAATATATTTATAGCCCAAACCATCATCTACCCCATAGATTTCAAAAGGACATCGATGCATGCATTGATTATTGCATTTTAAAAGATTATATAGAACCCTCATGTAGTCCCCATTCGTCTCCCTTATTAGTCATCCCGAAGAAGGATACCCTTCAGAACAGAATTGTTTTAGACTGTAGAAAATTAAATCGGTTTACTATTCCAGATAGATTTCCCATTCCGAGCATCCAGGAAACTTTTCTAAGTTATGAAATTCTACTGTCTATTCCACTCTCGATTTATTGAGTGGCTATTATCACTTGGAGGTCGAAGAAGGTAGCAGGCCCTACGTGGTATTATCGTCGCACCGAGGTCGGTATCAACCGAAAAGATTACCGATAGGACTGAAGAACGCACCTAGCGTGTTCTGTAGGACCATGGAGTTGGTGTTGTCCCATATTCTCGGCATACATACATCAATTTATTTAGACGATATAATCGTTTTTTCGAAGGATATTGATTCTCATTATAATAGTCTATCCACTGTATTCAACGCCTTCAAGAAATCGAATCTTAAAATTAAGTTGGAGAAAGCAAACTTTTTCAAATGTTCTTTTATCTTTCTAGGTTTCCTTATCAGCCATAAAGGAATCTCTGCAGATCCTATAAAGCTTCAAGCCTTGGAATCTTTCCAAGTACCTACAGATATTCCCAGTTGCATATCTTTAATCGGGTTTGTATCTTATTTCCGCCAACTTGTTCCAAATTTTAGTGTAATAGCTAATCCCTTAACCTCCCTTTTTAGAAAAAATGATAAATGTTGTTGGGGTGCTGAACAACAGGAATCATTCGAAACTCTAAAAACCAAACTGTTAGTAGAACCTATATTAAGCTTTCCTGATTTCTGTAAAGAATTTATTCTTAGCACTGACGCCAGTTCTATTGGACTGGGCAGTATCATCCGAGATTACACAAGAGGGAAGAAAGACCAATATCCTTTTAACTTTGTGGAATTCCATTTCTTAATAAAGCTGAGCGAAATTACTCCTCCATCGAAAGAGAAGCTTTAGCTATTACTTGGTCGGTCTCTAAATTCCGAAATACCATTTTTGGGTACCCTATGAAGATTTATACTGACCACCAGCCTTTAGTCAGTATTTTTAAAAATAAAGACTTGAGTCATAAATTAGTTCGATGGACTATAAAGGTAAATTTTTTAAAACCGGAAATTGTGTATTACCAGGAAAGAAAATATTTGCCCTGATTATTTGTCTCGGAATCCTCCTCCACCTAGTGATGTAAATTATGTCTTTAATGTTAATATTTCTCCTTCCTCCACCAAAATATTGGCTTTAACAAAAGACATAATTAAAGAAGACCAGTCTAAATGTCCTAGTCTTTCTCCCATCATTAATCATACAAAAGAGACAGGCTGCACTCTTAACTATCCTCATGTCCTTCTACATGACATCCTCTATTATGTCACTAAGGACATGCAATATCTAATTGAAATTTCAGACTCCCTAATTTATACTGTTCTCACTTTAAACCATTCTTCTCTCGGTTCTGGCCACATAGGTTCGTTAATAACGAAAAAACTTATTCATGAGAGGTATATTTTCCTAAACTCTCGAAACTTGTAGAATAGTTTTGTAGGGAATGCCCCTCATGTTTATCCGTAAAAGGAAACATCCCTAAGCGAGCTCCCATTTTCTCATATCCAATTCCGCATACTCCCTTCTGCAGAGTCCACACTGACATTATCGGACCTATCCGACCTTGTCAAAGTTCTGGAGCCAAATACATTTTGGTTTTTAAAGATTCCCTCACCAGATATGTAGATATTTGTCCCCTTATTTCTCGTAGCGGATTTCATATAGCCAATGCTTTATTACATAGAGTAATTGTCAATCACACAACCCCCAATGTACTACTTAGTGATAACACCTGTGAGTATGTGTCAGATTTTTTCAAACAATTATGTAAAGTATGGAAGATAAACAAAGTAGCAATAACTGTTAGATCACCTATATCCAATAGTTTGATAGAAAGGGAGAACTTAAAGTTCGAAAACTTCCTCAGGCATTTTGTTAATAAGCAGGGAAGTAACTGGTCTAACTCCTTCCTTTTGCCCAGCTTTGTATCAACAGTACGTACAATGAAACCCTCGGTGACAGTCCCCACTATGTATTGCACTGTTATAATAAAAGGCTTCCATATGATTTAGATAATTATATATGATTATATTCCCACTCCCGATGATGTAAGGGATCTAGTTATCCGTACCAATCTCATACGAGAAATAGCAAGAGAAAGATTGGAAGCAGAAACAAATAAATTTGTTTCTCGTCAGCATGCCAAAACAGAGTACAGATTGGTACATAAGTCCAGATTGGTACATGAGTCCAGATTGGTACAAGAGTATATATATTAGGTGTTAAACCTCCGAACATTTCTCCCAAGTTGTTTAAGCGATGGGTTGGACCATATCGTGTGACTGGAATTCTTGGAAGGAATAGGTTCCTCATGCAATGTCTACAAACTGGTAAAAAGTGCGCTATCCATAGCGACAATTTCAAAATTGTCCCAGAACCCACTTTCAAACCGATTCAAAACTCTCCTTCAAATTCTAGCGTTCATAATGATTCTAACCATCCTACAACTCCAGATCTTTCTTATGGTAATGTTTATAAGGATTTCGTAAATCCTAACACGCTCCAAACCGCGAATAGAAACTATAAAAATGATAAGAAAGTAAAATTTAATGTATCAAATAATTTTAAATGGAGGAATAACAGATATGTTATCCCTCATAGAAGAAATCATTACCGTGTTCATGATGATTTCATTTACCCTCATTTATATTCGCGTAACATAAATAACAATCCAAGCTCTTTCACACATGGCACGTCTAATGCATCTCCCCCTCAGCATTCAAATAAAAATTTTAAAGATCCCATCCAATCAAGTTCTAGTTCAAGTTATGACAATTCATTTTCTGGGTTTACACCTAAATCGTCAAATACTTCGTTTTCAGGATTTTCAGAATTTAACGAAACTAATGATTACCAAAATCTAAACAGATCTAAATCAGAATCGAACATAACTGATAACAATTACAAACCTCTTAGAGATCTTCTTTGTTGATGTGAAGATCGTCTACCTGGGAAACAGCAGAAAAAGTGGATAAAGTCAGCATACCACAAGTCATAAATATTTAGAATTCACAAAATCGATCTTCATTTCGATGATTAAAAGCTTTTAATCTTTTTATGTCTTGCTAGATGAACGTTAATAAGTATTTGCTTAATAATTCATTAAAGTATTTTTTTTCCTTGATTGAGAGGTTCTGAGTTTTACTCCAAAGGTTCAAATTCTGAAGATGATGATTTATTTATTCTAGTATTTTTTAGTTTCGATTATGCTATGCTATAATAAATTTTGAAGAACAATTAATTTTCCCACCGAGGAAACTTTTTGAGAGATCCAATATTGGGAATTTTGGACCCCATTTTAGCCTATACTCTTACAATGACATTACAATTATTTAATTTTCAGCAACAATTTCAATGGAATATAGCAAACCCCAGCTTTTTTTGACCTCTAATATACGTTTTTCGGTGTTTTTCTGTTTCTGTATTATTTCGGCGTTTTCATTTTTTTCAAAACCTAAATTTTTAATTTTCGTATCAACTTCTACAGATCTTTTCGAAATGACTTCAACTTAAAATAACATAGTGGTCTATTACGCACAAATGCACATATTATTTTTGATTTTTGGAAAATTGTGCTCAGCAATGTCGAATTTCAAAACCTACTTTTTTTTTTTTTAAATTGCTGAGCACAATTTTCAAAAAAATCAAAAACTAATATGTCAATTTTGTGCGGAATAGACCCATCTATGTATATTTCAAGTTTGAAGTCATTTCGAAAAAATAAATTGTAGAAGTTGATACGAAAAAAATGCAAAAAAATTAGTCTCGCAATTTAACCGAGATTTAGACTTCAGAAAACAGAGAAAAACACCCAAATGACGTTCTAGGAGTCAAGAAAAAGCTGCGGTTTTATTTTGTTTCCCATCACAAATTGTCTGAAAATTAATGAATTTATGTAAATTTTAGGTGGGGCTAAAATGGGGTCCCAAAATCCCTAATATTGGATCCTTCCCTTTACAGCACAATTCCATGTGTAAATATTAAAACAATTATTAACATTAACATTTTAATAAATGAAAACAAATAGGTTCATTGTTCTTTAAGATGTAAATAAAATATTTTTTTTAGAAGAACGTTTGCTGTGACACAAATTTCGTGTATGTATTTCTCATGTTAAAGCACCGCTATTTGAGTGTTCCAAAAAGTAGAGCGTCTTCCGAACTTTAGTTTGTCTGAAGCTAGGTCGGAAAGAAGACAAGTAAATTTTGTGCTTATGTTTAAGTAGTGACGCATGTGAAATTATATCTTTAAATAGTGTTTTATATATTGTTTAATGTGTATTCTTATTTCCTTTGCAGCGTCCACTTGCCCTTTTTATCTTTTCTTTTGTTTGTAGTTTTTATATTAATATTTATTATTAAGCTTTGACTTATTGAAGATTGATCTATGTACTTTGTGCTCTTAAGCTTGCTGACTCATTCACGTACTTATTACAATCTCAATTATTATTTAATCTCCGATATTAACTTTGTCCTTTGTGATAAAGAAAGAGAAGTTATTAATTATTTATTTTTGAAACTTATTCTGCATATTAAAAGGTTTGTAAAGCACGTTACATTACATTACATGCATTGAACATTTATTTGTAAATAAATATCTTGTACAAACATTTGTGAGGAAAGTGACATTATTTATTTATGTGTATAATAAATTTATCAAGTAAAGAAGTGTCTATACCCAGGCTAGTCTTTCTAATAGTATCGGTGAAGAATATACCTGTATCGGAGTTAATGGGTCCGGAGAGCTACCGTTATGGCAACACACGGATATAGGTAAATTACATAAAAGAAGTCGTTTCAAAAGAGCTATCTATCTCTTAAAAAGTAAGTTGACGACCGTGAAAAAGATAACATCTGCAAGGAAAGAAGTTAAATTAAACTAAAGAAACGAGACCGGAAATATATATATATATAATAAATATATAATATACTAAATCATCTTACATAATACAACTACATACATCACTCTCACAGCAATATAAAATAACTACTTATATACTAAATCATATAACACCAGCACAATAACACTTATCAAATATAACTATATACTTATATTTATATTATTACACAACACTAACTACCTAAAATAATACGACACACATACACTATTTACCGACACATATACAATCCCTTTATATATACACGTATAATCATAACTCTGCAAAAATTTAATATCAGCAATCAATATAACTTACTGACAGCCAATCAAACATATTTATATATAACCTATATCGATATAACTCAAACTATCCACTATTCATTCAAAATGCCCCTTGTTAACCCAGAACTGTTGAACAATGATCGCAGTGCTAATCTCGCAGTGGATAGTCATTTCGTCATACACGAAACAAACTCCACGACACATAGTATTGAAGCCATTCTTAGGGTAATTAAACACAGTACCTCATAATTATTACCAGTAGTCAGATAAAGAGAATGTTGTCGGCAATTCTGAATGCCTTTTTAGAATTGAAACTAAATCACTGTATATTTTCATGACGATTCGAACATAAAGTAACACCAGCAAATCCTTAAAACACAAGAGTCATTTATCCTTAAAAAAAGAAAATACCAGCGAAATACTAAACAATAATATATAGCACTTTATCTTCTATTAAACTAAATACAAAGGCATTTAAAAGTTTTTATTTTTTTGGGAAAAGTACACTAACACACACACCAAGATGGTCCGAACAATTATAACCATTGCATTGATAGTACTAATAATTTCTCTACCCTATGGCTTATAACTAATCTCAGGAGCGGACAAAATCACGTACCCCTGTCCTTTCGTACCTTTACGGCACGTAGAACCATACGTTAATATATATACTACTATATTTATAATATATTATAATATATTATTATACTAATTTATATATATATAAATAATAATATTAATATTATATATTATATATATATATATATATATATAATATATAATATATATATATTATTATTATATTATATATATATATATATATATAATATATATAATAATATATATATGAGCCACACGGGGAGGGCACTTGCCCCTCCCTAAATTCTGACGAAATAAAAACAATCAACCTTAATAATATTTCCAGACCGCTGGATTAAGAGCATTAAAAGAAAAAACTGAAGAAATTTGCCTTAATCGGAAGATTCTGGCAGATAATTTCGAAAAGTAAATTAATAAAAAATTACATTTTTTCTAAAGATTTTAAATGTGTTTTCGTTTTTATATTGGGAAGTCAACTACCTGTGTGCTTTTACATGACTAGCTTCACCTGATCTCATCTCCGCTAGATTTGTCGCAGAAGCAAAAAAATTGGTTACTCCATGTATTGACTTTATGAAACGCGGAATATCTTAGTTGCAGCCTAAAATTTATAATTATACATAATATTGGTACTTATGCGTAATTACAATTTACGTTACTATCATTGAAAAAATAATTTAATTTAATCTATCTCGAGTAGACAGAAAATTCGTGGAGGTTTGGAAGTTTATAAAGAAAAGTGTATGACCAAAACCACTAGTATCCAATACGATTATTGTTATAGCTTAAGAGTTTAGATCTGAATTTACGCGATTGGACAGGCGTGCGAACGCCTGCGCATCAATGGCAGGTAGAGAACATAGAGTTCAAAAACAAAAATGCTGGGAAAATGTTAAAAACAAAAAGTCATCGGTCAAGCGACGAACGTAATGTAAAGGAAATAATGACCTAAAACATATTCCGGGAAATGTCGAATTACTTTATGCCACAATAAAGAAGAATAAAAACTTTCAGAGGCCCACCCTAAGAAGAAAACATTTCCCAACGCTTAACCTTGTAATACCCGTTGACTCATAAATATCATAGTATTGCTATTCTGTACAACAATATTGATAAATAAATCGTGAAGGCTTTAGAATAAAATGCAAAAGAGGGACAACAGTAAACAAGAAAACGCCATTTCAATATACTCCGCCGCAACAAAGACACACTTTTCATTATATAATCTTTCGTAATTAGCCAAATATTATTTCTTTAGGGAACCAGTGGTTACATTTATTGAAACAAAAAAATATTACCTTTATTACGCGCTCCGGAATGTCCCAAAGAATTCTTGAACAATTGTCAAAGACCACCGCAAACTGCTAATTGCTCTGCTGCTTATGCCCCAAGTATGCTCTTGAGTGCTTAGTAGATTGACCCAACATACACATTGCAAATCATCCTGGCTAAACTTCTGCTGAATATTGGAATGCACTCTCGTACTGTACCTTATTTGTATTCACTTCTCATCTTTATTAGAGGCAAGAAACATTCAGAAACAAGTACAGCATTTTCATCTTTGTCATTGCATGCATCTACTCTCTTCTCCCACCGTTTTGTTGTATCAAATGTTAGCGACTCCAGAGAGACTTGATTCCACAAATGGCAATATGAAAGATAAATGCTCTTCACTTGTTTTTCTGAAAATATCCTTGCCCTCTGATAAAAATGAAGTGAATAAGATAAGACAAAAACGTACATTGGAGTGCTTCATATTCAGCAGAAGTTCAGCAGATGGATTTGGCAATGTGTTGTTTCGGGTGGCAAAATTCTTTACATAAAAACTCGTAGCAGCAAAAAATATCAGCAACAAAGACAGAACAAAAATCAGCAAATTTAGCTACAAAAAACACAACGTTAAAAATATTCCCATTGATATTCACCAGACAGCACTTTAAAAAGGTCAATAATATAAGTTTCCAAAATTAACCATGGGTTCAACTAAGCAAAATAATTTGGCTATACGCAAGTATTTAATAATAAATGGTTTCGATGCACAATGTCGGAGTCGTGTAATGCAGGAGCTTATATTGAAATGTGATTTCTTGTTTGACTGTTTCCCTCCTTTATGACATTTTTCTGTCCCTATGATTTCTTTTATACAATATTTTGTATGGAAGCAATAGCAATACTATGATATTCTTGAGTCCAACGGGTTTTACAAAAGGTTAGAGTTGGGAATGTGCTTTTTTCTTATTGGAGCCTCCTGAAAAGTTAATTATTTCTAGTTTTTTCAGGAATAGTAATTCGGACATTTCCGAATAATGTATATAGGTCATTATTACCACATAAATACCGCAATGGCTGACAGTGAAATATATAATGAACTTTTTTACATTATTTCCCAGCAGTTTCTTTTTTTTTAAACTCTATGTTCTCTCACCTTGCCATTTATGCGCCAGGCGTCGCACCCCTAGACTAAGGAGCTTTATCTCCTAAAACTTCCTCACAATATTCAAATCCTATTGGAATTTAACCATCCGTCCCTTTAAAGAACTTCAAACCCCAGAAAATCTTCGAATAGTCATTTTTTTCAAGATCGAAAACCTTAATCCTCTAGATAATGTTCTTTGGCCTTGACCAAATCGCCGTTCCATCAGTCATATGGACGAAGACACCAAATTTTTTTGCTTCTGCGCCACAATCTAGCGGACGAATAAATATCAGGTAGAAGCATCTCTTCCACTTCAAATTAAAAGCACACAGTAGTTGACTTCAGCCAATATGAAAACGAAAACACAATTAAAAAATATAAATAGAAAAATGTAATTTTTTAATAGTTAAGTTATTAGAAATTTACTATATTTCAATATATCTATCGAATTGATGTATATCTTCTTATAGTTTTTCTTTTATAAACCCTTAAAAACCCGTCTGCAAATATATAAGTTTTATTTTTTTTTTTATTCGTTCAAGGCAATAGAACGCAAGTTGCCATTAAAATGATTTTCTATCATAATATATAATATCTTATATATACTACTTAGAATACCCGCCCAATAATATATATATATAATATATATATAATATTAGTATCAATATAATATATATTATATGGATATATATATATATATATATATAATCATATGTACTAATACTAAAGAACGGATACAATAATATATATATATATTATAGGATATACATATAGATATATATAATATTCACGATAACCTATCCATTCTTAACGATAATATAACGTAAGTATTCCATCTGCTGTCAAGATACTACGAAAAGGAACACGGCTGAGCTTCGCGAATTTTGTCCCTCACTACACTTATTTAACCATAAGTAGAGAACCATTATTATAGCATACTTCAATGCAATGTTAAATTTCGCGACACATTGTGTGTTGTGTAGTTACCTTTCCCGCCAAAAATAAAAAAACATATTAAAATTGCTTTTATTTAAGCAAAATTTAATTATCTAAAGTCATATATATTTAGTATTATCGTGTATTTTTTTTTAAAGAAAATGACTCTTTGTTTTTAAAATATTGCTGGATTACACTTATGTTCGAAAACGTCATAAATAGTAACATGAATTTTATTTTCAATTTTTTTCTAAAAGGCATTATCAGAAATTGCCCGAAACATTCCTATCTCTATCTGACCTACTGGTTAATAAGAATACTTGTGTTAACCCCTAAGAATGCTCATACATGCCGTGGATTTCTGTTGCAAGTTTCCGTAGACATTGCACAGTTCTGGAGAACAAGGGGCAGCTGATGATGAGAAAAATCGAAGCCCTATATATACTTCTTATACGCTAACTTAATTACTTTATATACTTATATATTCTCTTACTACTCTCTCTATTACTACTTCTATTATATTAATATATTATTTATATATATTATATATTTCTACTATAGCAATACTTACTCTTATTACCCTATATATATATATTATATATAACTTATCTATATAAATTAATTATATTAGTTATTATCTATTAGTATTACTTATTCACTATTTTGCTCTGGTCGTCTCTTTGTCAGTTTCTAACCTTTTAAATTTCTTTCTTGCAATGTTATCTTCACGGTTCGTTCAACTATACTTTTTAACGATATGATTCGCCTTTTTTTGAACGTTATTTCTTTTCATGTTTTAATTTACACGCTTACCTATTTCGTGTGTTGTGCTTCATAACGGTTACGCTCTCCCGACTCCTCCATTTATACACTCCGATCCTCTACAGGTATATTCTTCACTCCTCGATTCTACTATTAGAAAGTACTAGCCAATCTGGTTTATAGATACTCTTATATCCCCTTTTGATAAATTTTTATTTAATACACATAACTATAAATAAGCAAAATTCCTAGTACTTGTTTGTATCTCCAAGTATCTATTTATTATTACCAATAATACCGTTCAATTGCTACTGTAATTCTATTGTACAGTTGTTACGTTAGCTTTACAAACCATTAATACTGCAGATAATTACGTCTTCTAAATAAAATAATTAATAATTCTTCCTTATCTTACCAAGTGGACACAAAGCTTAATAAGGTGGAGGAAGTAAGTATTCTCTGTTCCCTCTTAATATAGTACCCTGTCGTCTGTTCCTTAAAGCCATGGGATGAGGAATATGCCTATTCAATCTTTCAATAAGTTCAAAGCTTTAATAATATATCGATTAATTATCAAACTTAAATAGATCAAAAGATCAACAGATAAATAAGGCAAGTTGTACCGATCGCAAAAGATATATATATATAGTTAAACACTGAGATATAACACACTACTTTACAACAACTCATCACTGCGTCACTACTTTACATTAACAGAAGCACTAAAATTATTCTCTTCTTTTACGACCTAGCTTCAGACAACCATAATGTTTGCGATACGTCTCTACTTTGGACACACTCCATAAATTAGCGTTGCTCTTTTCATACATGAGAAAGACATCACACGAAATTTGTGTCACAGCAAACGTTCTCTACTACAAAAAAATATTTATTTACTCAATAATTTAACAATTCGGAGGATTTGTTTTCTATTTATAAACTGTTTCCATATTTAATACATTGTTTTAATAGATTTACACATGCTATTCGTTTGCTGTAAACGTGAAGGATCCAATATTAGATTTGGTACCCTTTTTAGCCACTAAAAATTTACAAAAATTCTTCAATCCTTTCACCCCGACAATTTTTTGATGGGAAATAAACCAAAATAAACCCGCACTTTTTCTGACTCTTCTAAGACTCATTTCTCTTCGTTTGTTCTGATACGTCTAGATTTTGGTCGTCTTTCATTCATGACTTAATTTTTTGACATTTTTCGTAAATTCACTTTCTTACAATTTTTTTTCGAAATGCTTCAAACTTGAAATATACATGATGGGTCTATTCCGCACAAAATTGACATATTAGTTTTTGATTTTTTTGAAAAACGGGTACAGTCAATTAAAAAAAAAATAAGTAGGTTTGAAATTCAACATTGCGAGCCGAATTTTTTAAAAAATTCATAAAACATCTTAATATGTTGCATTTTTGCGTCATGACCCATCTAGAATATTTCAAGTTTTGAATTCATTTCGAAAGCATTGTAGAAGATGATACGAAAAAATGTCAAAAAATTAGGTTCTGAAAAAATGAAAACGCCGAAACAAGACTTACAGAACAGAAAAAATCACCTCGAAATATGACAGCTTCTTATGAGGCAAAAAACTGCGGTTTGCAAAGTTCCCCATCAAAATTGTCTTCTAAATTTGAAGATATCGTATGTTTCCAATTTTATAACTATATGACAAACAAAATTTCTCCATTCTCTAAAATTTCTTCCCTCAATATTTTGGATTGGTACAAATAATTTTTACTAAATAAAATAATTTTAGTATCACATTTGTTTTTCTAAAATTTTACACCCCCATCAGGCTGAATTCGTACAAACTACCGTTTACACACGGCTATAAATTCATATTCTTCAGGCAATATTTTTTGAAAATCCTCTTTGGGAGTAAATATCTCTGCAACTCTCAATCAACGTTCATAGAAAAATACAATAACCTTTTCTAATGAATTTATTTCGCAACATCTTACATATATAACAACTTCTACCTCTAGCAAACAAGCACCAAAAGATTTCAAAACATGTTTTCATCATCGCAAATCGAAATACGTAACATAGCGATTTTGTGTGAATCTTTAGAATAACTTTATGGATCCTTGTCTCTCACTCTTTGTTTACTGCCGAATATTACTCCACCTTTTTTGTGTGATCGATAATACATGTCGAGAATTATTCGCAGAGACCCTCTAACATGCTGATAAATGGTTTGTCAATTGTTCTCAATTCATTAATGTTCGATTCTGATTTGATCTGTCCTAGATTTTGTAATTCATTAGTTCGTTAAATTCTGAAAATCCTGAAAACGAAGTATTTGACGATTTAGGTGTAAACCCAGAAAATGAATTGTCATAACTTGAACTAGAACTTGATTGGATGGGATCTTTAAAATTTTTATTTGAATGCTGAGGGGGAGATGCATTAGACGTGCCATGTGTGAAAGAGCTTGGATTGTTATTTATGTTACGCGAATATAAATGAGGGTAAATGAAATCATCATGAACACGGTAATGATTTCTTCTATGAGGGATAACATATCTGTTATTCCTCCATTTAAAATTATTTGATACATTAAATTTTACTTTCTTATCATTTTTATAGTTTCTATTCGCGGTTTGGAGCGTGTTTGCATTTTGTGCGTAATAGACCCATCTATGTATATTTAAAGATCTGGAGTTGTAGGATGGTTAGAATCATTATGAACGTTAGAATTTGAAGGGGAGTTTTGAATGGGTTTGAAAGTGGGTTCTGGGACAATTTTGAAATTGTTGCTATGGATAGCGCACTTTTTACCCGTTTGTAGACATTGCATGAGGAACCTATTCCTTCCAAGAATTCCAGTCACACGATATGGTCCAACCCATCGCTTAAACAACTTGGGAGAAATGTTCGGAGGTTTAACACCCAATATATATACTCTTGTACCAATCTGAATTATTTCTCTGGACTCTGCTTTGGCATGCTGACGAGAAACAAATTTCTTTGTTTCTGCTTCCAATCTTTCTCTTGCTATTTCTCGTATGAGATTAGTACGCACCACTAGATCCCTTACATCATCGTGAGTGGGAATATAATCATATATAATTATCTATCAAAGGGGTTATATAATTATCTAAATCATATGGAAATCTTTTGTTAAAACAGTGTAATACATAGTGGGGACTGTCACCGAGAGTTTCATTGTACGTACTGTTGATACAAAGTTGGGCGAAAGGAAGGTAGTTAGACCAGTTACTTCCCTGCTTATTAACAAAATGCCTGAGAAAGTTGTCGATCTTTAAGTTCTCCCTTTCTATCAAACTATTGGATATTAGTGATCTAACAGCTATTTCTACTTTGTTTATCTTCCATACTTTACATAATTGTTTGAAAAAATCTGACACATGTTCACAGGCGTTATCACTATGTAGTACACTGGGGGTTGTGTGATTGACAATTACTCTATGTAATAAAGCATTGGCTATATGAATTCCGCTACGAGAAATAAGGGGACAAATCTCTACATGTCTGGTGAGGGAATCTTTAAAAACCAAAATGTATTTGGCTCCAGAACTTTGACAAGGTCGGATAGGTCCGATAATGTCAGTGTGGACTCTGCAGAAGGGAATATACGGAATTGGATATGAGAAAATGGGAGCTCGCTTAGGGATGCTTCCTTTTACGGATAAACATGAGGGGCATTCCCTACAAAACTGTTATACAAGTTTCGAGAGTTTAAGGAAAATATACCTCTCACGGATACATTTTTCCGTTTTTAACGAACCCATGTGACCGGATCCGAGAGAAAAATGGTTTAAAGTGAGAACAGTATAAATTAGGGGGTCTGGGATTTCAATGAGATATTGCATGTCCTTAGTGACATAATAGAGGATGTCATGTAGAAGGACATGAGGATAGTTAACCCTTTCTTTCCCAAATTAATTGTTCGCGAAAAAGACTAGGACATTTAGACTGGTCTTCTTTAATTATGTCTTTTGTTAAAGCCAATATTTTGGTGGAGGAAGGAGAAATATTAACATTAAAGACATAATTTACATCACTAGGTGGAGGAGGATTCCGAGACAAATAATCAGGGCAAATATTTTCTTTCCTGGTAATACACAATTTCCGGTTTTAAAAAATTTACCTTTATAGTCCATCGAACTAATTTATGACTCAAGTCTTTATTTTTAAAAATACTGACTAAAGGCTGGTGGTCAGTATAAATCTTCATAGGGTACCCAAAAATGGTATTTCGGAATTTAGAGACCGACCAAGTAATAGCTAAAGCTTCTCTTTCGATGGAGGAGTAATTTCGCTCAGCTTTACTAAGAACCCGTGAAGCGAAAGATATTGGTCTTTCTTTCCCTTCAGAGTCAAGTTGAGCGAGGACACTGCCCAGTCCAATAGAACTGGCGTCAGTGCTAAGAATAAATTCTTTAGAGAAATCAGGAAAGCTTACGATAGGTTCTACTAACAGTTTGGTTTTTAGAGCTTCGAATGATTCCTGTTGTTCAGCACTCCAACAAAATTTAGCATTTTTCTAAAAAGGGAGGTAATGGGATTAGCTATTACACTAAAATTTGGAACAAGGTGACGGAAATAAGATACAAACCAGTTAAAAGACCTACAACTGGGAATATCTGTAGGTACTTGGAAAGATTTCAAGGCTTAAAGCTTTATAGGATCTGCAGAGATTCCTTTCTAGCTGATAAGGAAACCTAGAAAAGAGAACGTTTGAAAAAGTTTGCCTTCTCCAACTTAATTTTAAGATTCGATTTCTTGAGAGCGTTGAATACAGTGGATAGACTATTATAATGAGAATCAATATACTTCGAAAAAACGATTATATCGTCCAAATTAATTAATGCATGTATGCCGAGAATATGGGACAAAGCCAACTCCATGGTCCTACAGAACACGCTAGGTGCGTTCTTCAGTCCCATCAGTAATCTTTTCGGTTGATACCGACCTCATTGCGACGAGAATGCCATATAGAGCCTGCTACCTTCTTCGACCTCCAAGTGATAATAGCCACTCAATAAATCGAGAGTGGAATAGACAGTAGAATTTCATAACTTAGAAAAGTTTCCTGGATGCTCGGAATGGGAAATCTATCTGGAATAGTAAACCGATTTAATTTTCTACAGTCTAAAACAATTCTGTTCTGAAGGGTATCCTTCTTCGGGATGACTAATAAGGGAGACGAATGGGGACTACATGAGGGTTCTATATAATCTTTTAAAATGCAATAATCAATGCATGCATCGATGTCCTTTTGAAATCTATGGGGTAGATGATGGTTTGGGCTATAAATATATTTGGAGGCGTCAGGAGTTAGTGCCAGGTTAAATTTTTTTTAAGTCACAAAGACATACTCTGTCCTGACTTAAAGCGATGGCATTCTCATTGGCTAAAAGGAAAGTCAATATCTCTTCAAGTTGGGATTCGTCTTGAAGGACAATAAGATCTGCGTCTTTAGTAGACTTTGATAATAAAATTTCACGATAAACGTTTTTTAACTCATCATCTGACAAGCCTTCAGAGGAATTAACTATAATTATACTAGAAGATTCCCTCTGTAATAGTAAAGGGTTTGCTATTGAGATTTGAACATTTTTATCAAGACATATCGGAGACGAGCTAATATTTAAACATTGGACGACCATTGTGCCTTGGTTAGTCTTACTCAGAATATTTGCAAAGTTCAGGTTTGAAAAAGCGTTTTTCTCGGAAATGAGATATATTGTCAGGGGGGGTCAGTTTTAGAGATGGATTTTACGTTTACGACTAATACATTACAGATATAAGGTTCTATCTCTATGTTATCAGATAGATACAGGTTATAGGATACTTCATCATTTATAACCAACTTAGTCATTAAAGATTGAGTTTCATAGCTAGGCTTATGCAACAGCCGTTTATAACATAATTTTTGCATTTAAAGGCGTGTAATTATAAATACATAAAAACATTAAATTATTTATAAAATAGATTTATTTCATACTCCAAGATAACATTATAGGACTTAACAACATACTATGTGGTTTAAGATTCTATACATCTCTTCTAAAGACTTTCAAACCCTTTGAAAGATGTACGTATAATGTCTTCAGCAGCACCTAAACCATTTTTCGGCATGATTTTGATCTTTTCAGCAGCAATTCATTCTCTTCAATACAAGATGAGAGAAGTAAACAATCCAAGCTGATATTGATATATACGCATTCCTGTATACTGCATTATACGGAAACGCGCGGCTCGTGTTCGGTGTAAATATAAGATTACACTGGAAGCTATATGTATAAGTCTTCGAGTATCTCAACTCCGTAAAGATTGCATGTTAATTTCAATTTTTATTTTAATCAAGCTTTGTAATATTTTCTAGAGTCTAATTGTGAAACATTCATGTACGGTAGAGTCACTACGATTCGAAGGGTTTTCCAGTAGTGCGTACATCAGGTTTTTAATATTTTCACCACACGAGAAAAAACTCTATTCTATTAGCCACTTACGCTGTCTTCCCGTTAGATATTTCACTACGCGTCGATCTTTCGAAATAACAAAACACTTATCTTCTACCCATGCCTCGCTGCGATTGTCGTTATCTTGCATGAATTATCGCGATCAGCAACAAACGAATAAAGTCTATTATTTGACCCTTTGGCAGGAATACAAGCAACGTAGCCATTCGCCATTCGGTTCACGATTAAATATAAATGACACTTGGAAATAACGAAACTCCTCGCGAAGATACATCAACAAGCGTTTAGAGATGCGGGAGGATGTCATCGTAATCAGCACAGCAAAAAAATATCCTCTGAAGAAAAAGAGTGTATAAACAATCCTTAAAAAGTAATGAGATTCATTTCTTTCAACCAACTCAGAAGAAAGTAAACAAGAATACGAAGCACGAACGAACCATATCAGTTCAAAATGGTATATATTCTTGTTAGACAACAACAACAACAATAACATAGTATAAAAATAAGTTCTTTATATACTAACCAATGAATATATGCTAACGTAAATTGTTTTCACATTAATAAAGCTAACATAGCATTACCAGAACTAGAATATAATGAAATAAGAATGACAAAACCTAACACACCTTTACTCCTCCGAAGACTCTAAGCACTTTAACAAAGTTCCATACTTAACAACAGTAAAGTACCTAAACAGCGTAAAAACGTAACCTATTACCTTTTTTCAAAGCATATCTCTAAACATATCAATGTTAATTACATTAACATGATTGATTTACGTCGCATTCGAGTATCATTTCGGATTACTTCACCAAAAAAATGATCTTTATATGCTAACAACG
Organism: Trachelipus rathkii; assembly: GCA_015478945.1. NCBI lineage: Eukaryota > Metazoa > Arthropoda > Malacostraca > Isopoda > Trachelipodidae > Trachelipus > Trachelipus rathkii. The sequence continues at coordinate 38,040 of JABUQX010008952.1, forward strand.
CCGAATATAGCTAACATACAAGTTTTAAACTTAATAAAGCTAACGAGCGCTCCATTATGAACTAATGAAATAATGTACAACGACAAGCTTAACACATTTACCCACTAATAAACAGTTACATTAACAGTTCCATACTTAACACCAGTTAAAGTAACTAACAATCATGCAAAGTAACCTATTCATACTTTTTCAACATATTTCTAAAATATTCGTTAATTTTACAAAAAAAGTAATATTAACAAAATTTTTCATAACTTTGTCTAATTTCTAACAGACCTACGAATAACTGTAAACAAAGTTTTATCCCAAACATAACAAAAAAATAGTCATGAAGTAAAATATCAAGAAAATTGTACAGTAATATATTATTAAGAATATACAAAGTTTTCAAATTAGATAAAAAAATAATACAGATGTCTTGCAAAAAAAGAGGAAAACAACTAATATAAAAAAAACATTTGTTACAAGTAAATTTATTAAGAAGACTTAAATAAAATAAGATACAAATTAGAATACATAATTGAATGGGAATAGTCATATAAAATATAACGAAAAAAGTAAAAAGATATACGGAAAAAAAAACAACAAAAAAAAGAAGGACAAAAAAAAACACAAAAAAATCTTAAACTAATTAATATAATAATATCAAAAACATAAAAAATAATACAAATATAATAAGATAAAAACGATTTGCATAAGTATAATTAAATAACATATTAAATAATTAAAATAAAAAAATAACAATAAATAAAAAACAAAAAAACAAAACCATAAAAAACAAGAAAAAAAATAATTAAATGAATAACAAAAAACGACAAACATAACACACCAAAAATAAGACAAACAAAATAGCTTAGCTTAAAAAATAACAAAAAAAAAATTAACCAACCTATCAATGGACAATAAACAAACAATAGATAATAAAAGAACAATACAATATCATTTTTATAGAGATACATATTCGAAAATCAAAAAATATATATATAATAAATATATATATCAAAAACATAATCAAATAAAAAAAATAATCAAAATAAATTATAATTGAGACGAGAGAAAACAATAAAAAAAGATTAAATATATATAAACAAAAAATATCAATAATAAAGACAATAAATAAACATAACATAGAATAAAATAAAATAACAGAAACAAAAGAAAAAAAAAATATTATAAGACAAATAAAAAGATATCAAAATTTAACAACAACCAAACACAAATAATCTCTTATTATATTTAATAAAAAGAAAAAAAAACAAAATAAAAAGTAAAATTGCAATATCTTAAAAAAATAATCATAAATAATCAAAAATAATTAACAAAAGATAGATAAGAAAAACGAATATATCAACAAACAATAAATAAAATATGAATTTTGGAAGTAGTTAGACTTGACATCCATTGTTGATTTTTTGTTGAAAATATCACCACAAGTAAAGTGTATAGTTTACTGATTTTTAAAGCAGAATAAAACAAAGAATAAAATACAAACATACACAATAAAACCCAAGCAAAAAAAAAAAAAAAAATCACAGAAGATTTAACATAGGCAAAAACCAAATAATTAACTTCACAAAAATAAAAATGAAAACATAACTCTAAGAAAAATATTAATAGTCAAAAGTAAAATAAATTAAAATACAAAAAAGAGAAAGAATAATAACATATATATTAAAACAAAAAAATTAAAAATAAAAAAAAATAAAAAAAAATACAAAAGTTAATATATAAAATACAAAAAATCTGACTTACATAAAAAAAACTGTAATAAAAGGTTTAAAAATAATAGACCTACAAAAAAGAAAAACGAAGAGGACAAATAAAATTAAAAAAAAAAAAAAAAAATAATTATCAAAAAATAAAACAAACAAAAAAATTTTAAAAAAAAAAAAAAAAAATAAAAAAAAATATAATATCAAAAATAATAAAATAAATAAAAATTAAAAAAAAAAAAAATAAAAAAAAAAAAAAATTAATAAAATATAAAAATTATAAAAACAAAAAAAAAAAAAAAAAAAATATAAAAATTAAATTAATTATAAAATAAATAAAATAAACAATATTATAAAAATAATAAAATAAAAATAAATAATATATATAAATAACCTATAAAAGAATATATATAATATAATCTATCATATATATATATAAATTTCATGTTATATAATTATACATAATATTATAGGTTATATATATATAAAATATATAAATATATATATATATATATAATATATATATAAATATATATATATATGAAACAGCAATAGAATTAGTTTTTATCTATAGAACAACAGAGAAAAGCAAGAAAATATTAGTCAATGGTGCAACAATGAAATCCCATGAATGTGATATTGGTACTTTTGGTGTTAAAAATCAATGGCCTGGCTTTTTTCTCAATGTAACACAGATACAGCTGCAAGTAGGAGAATGTAGACAGAGTAAAACGATTTCGCATGGAATCTACTACTTAATGAAGTATGGATTAGTGTCAAATAATAAATTAATTAAAAAGTTAAACATTATATTAACTCGCTAGATGTGACAACAGTTAATAAGTTGTTTCAAGGTAATGAAAATGACAACGATTTGAACATACTCATTAACTACATTAAAAGGAAAGGTTTGATACCGAAAGATGCTTTAATTGCACAAGTGTCTAACCTGAGACATTGAATGGTAGAGGCTTTTTACACTGAGGCAAATGTATGATCATGTTTTCATGTTTAAATATATATTTTCATACCGTAACACTGTAAATTTATTATATTCTCATAGTAAATTTATATTCTCTTATAAAGTATCAATGATTGCTGACTTTGGTTCTTTCCTGTCTGGCGGATTGAGAACGAAGGAGACAAATAAAGAACAGTTTTGATACGTTACTGAAATAAGTAAGTTACTTGAATTAAATTCAAGATTTTGTGGATCAAAGAGTTCGTAACAATTTGGACATTCATCGATGACTTTCTCAGAGATTAGATAAAATTTGTTTTTATGAGAAATTGGTACAATTTCATCAACTTGATTCACCGCTTCTTCAGAAAAAGTCTCGAACTCCAGACTTACTTTAGAAGGAGCTGTAAAAGTGAGCGAGCAAGACCCAAATGTGGCTCTAGTATTAGTAGTGACAGTGCTAACATTGTAGTCAAAGATAAGTCTTTTCTCAAAAACATAGCAATGGGCTTCATATAAATTGTTTCTGAAATAAAACAATTTCTTTTCTTCCGATCGAGTGATGACTTTATTTCACCAGTAAGACTCGGCAATAAAATTATTCTCAAGTAAACAATTCAAATATTGGGAGAAGTTATTTGGTTCAAACATGCGTGATTTTAAATGTTGTTTATAATTACACTATCCATATTGGAACATTTAAATAAACTTGAAATTTTGCATGTGTTAACATGTTAATGAAAAGTTCTTTTCATTTTAGATTAATAAACTTAAATAAGTAGATAGCCAAAATTAAAAGGACGGGATTCATAACCAGGGATTGGGAAGTCGGAGTCGCAGAGTTCGGGAATCGGTAATTTTGAAGAGGGTCGGAAGTCGGAGTCAGGCAATTTTGGAAAAGGGTGGAGTCAGAGTCGGAGTCAGCAATTTTTGAAGAGGGGTGGAGTCTCGTAGTCGGAGAATTCGGAAGTCGTAATTCAAAAGTTTTCAAAAGGGTGGAGTTGGGAGTTGGGAGTTGGAGTCGGAGTGGAGTCGAAAAAGTTTTGAACCGACTCCACAACCCTGATTCTAAATCACGGAGCCCATTCCCCGAGGAAACCGATTTAAAGCCACGGTGACGAATACTTCTTAGACGCCGTTAACATTTTTAAGTCCAAGTAACTCAAGAGTGGCTAAAGATATCGAGAGAACTTTAAAAATATAATAAAAAAAACACTGGGAAGAGGGTTCTGCGAAATCGTAGGTGCGTGAAGTACAGATGTGGATTCCGATGGCTGCATTGCATCCCTTGGTGCAACCGTATCGTAATCGGCGATTTTCCTTCACACCTGCTTCAACTACAGTAGGAACTAGACAGATAACTACCACAGGTGCTGATCAAATCATAGTATCTACTCTAGAGTTGGGATTAACGTAGTTGAATCGGAATGATGTGCAGCCAGAAGACCAAAAAGATGAAGACACAACAGATGGAGCAGATAATCAACAGAATGTACATCTAGACGCTAGCGCTGGTCAAAACAGTCCCCAAAGGACAACAGGAGGAGAATTCAGTCAACCAGCAAGTTTTGCATCAGGAAGCTCAACACCAGGTGAGCAAGGAGGAGGATCTGAAAGTTCAGGGTCTTCAGCTTATGTGCAAGGAGGAGGAGATGCAGAACCATGGACATTGGAGGGACTTATAGACTCTCTATTTGCGGGTAATAAAGCAACCCCTCACGATCATATTGAAGATTTTTGCTGATGCTGGTCTGGACCCGAGAGGAATGTTTGCAACGATTGTTGCCAAATATTCAAGCAGATCTCTTATGAAGCACCTGTTACTGGTAACAGGATCCACTTTTGAGAGGTTATTTATATGAGAAGAACACAAAGAACCTCACAAACCCAGCAAGAGCTGCTGAACTAATTGAAGCAATGAATAAATTGGAAGTGACTCACAAGGAAAGACAAGGACCAACAAATGTCACTCTGGGTTGACTATCACTCATTGCTCCCATGTCCCATCCAGACTTTTGTTCCAGCAAATTGAACAGAAGTCAAGACCCATGATTAAACATTTTCCTAGAGTTTACAACTGTGGGAGTTTTGTATCATGTGTTCCAGCAGATATGAAATTCAATTCCATCTTCAACTGTGGACTCCTCTACAATATCTACTGGGACACCACCATTAATCCAGAAAAGCCAGGTGCAATTTTTCGCACTATAAGAGGCTTCAATTCAGCTTAAAGGAGGGCAGTGTACTTACAGAAGCAATACAAATAAAATACATGAAGAAGCGCGACTTAGTTTCAGACCCTAGAATTTTGAAGTTTACCTGGTTAAATACAACAATTGATTCTGTTGCAGACATGAATAGTAAAGTAGATTGGGGGGTTATTTGTAACTACTTAGCTTCTCAAGGGAATGATTGGGATGATTAAAAAATGTTTATATAATTACGTTAAGGTTTAGGTTTTAATTATTTGTAATTATGTTTATAAAATGAAGGCAAAGCTAAAAAAAAAATCGGGCCGCCTTCACTATCTCCCGACGGATGGATAAAAATGGCGCTTCGGATAGCCGTGATTAACAATCTGGAGAGCTCCAAAAGTCGTGGGGTCAGTCGGTTGCATTTGAGGGATTTAGCCCTCAGGTGCAGAAGCTGTTGAAGCCATCTCCTCAGAGAATTTTGCTGGGGGAATTATAATGTTATGGAATCGTCTGGAAGCAAGCATGATAGCGAGTGTGAAAGTTTGCAGGGGAAATATCTGAGCGATTCCTATTTGAAACAGGAGGGTTGCGATATTGTATTGGAATCGGAGGTATGTAGCCAAAGGCCATATACGAGATCCAGGGGGCGGTAGAAGATTATTCGCATACTACGGCTGTCCCTCTGGAATATCGGAACAGTGAAAAGAATAACCGAAAATAACAAAGTAAAATAAACAGAAATAATAAAGTACTATAAAGTATAACACCCATAACTTGACTATGGTCCATGTATGATAACCGGAATTTATAACGATGCGATTAGTAGAATAAACGTATGTGCAATTTCCTTAAAGGTTATTATTATTCAGATATTTATCATTTATAATATATAATCAATTCCATATTCTGAGACATGTATTTGTTTTTCTGGTGTTGGGCGATTCGGAGGCGGCCTCTTTCCGTTGGGCAGAAGAAAAATTGGAAAAGTTTGATGTTCGGATTCGTGTTAATGCTCGGGCAGGACGGAACACTATGGAGAGTCCCGAAAGTCTTCGGGATCTAGACCTTTGAAAAGTAGATATTCTGCTGTTGATGTGGTTGACCTAATTTGCCTGAAGGAAGGTGTCCCTGCCGGGAGGAGGGTGTGTCGCTGGTCACCGACGACCCTAACGCTGACTGGGGGGGATCGCAAGGTTGATGCAGGTTTAGCAGATTTGTCATCAGGTAAAATGACGCATGGATATAGACCTGATATTGCCATGAGTTAAAAATGGGCATGATTTTAATCATCACAATTTGGCCACCAAGGGATTAAAACATCTTGCTCCCTTGATGGAACAAAAGGTCCATGTTTCGGGTGGGATATCTGCTGGAGCGCTCCCGTGAGATTAACGATAGAAACTGTGCTCTCAAAAAGCCACGGTTCCGGTATCGTATTCTTATGTTGAACCATGGGTTAAATCGGTATACGCGGGATAGCTGCCATTTATCCACTCGTTAGGCTCAGCATACCCGGTTCAGAAATTTTATTCTTTCTCACAGTGTTATCGGACGGCTGCATTTATATACCTGCATGTGTAGTCATTTTTTGATTCCATAGTCTTCTTGCCCTTGGCTCAAACCTCTGAGGAAAGTGGTTGAGTAGGTAGCTGGTGAGGCAGTGGGAAAATACTTTTCCCCTCTTCCGACTCTGGTTAGTGTTGAGTCTACACCTAATTCTCCTGTAGTTAGCGAAACCTCACCGGTTCGTGCTCCCATTGGCACGTCTTCACCTGTTCCTCATGCTGTTGTCTCGTCTGTTTCCTACCTTTAGGACTGTGTTGTTCATTTGCCTGAATCCTCTGCAGGTGTATTTCCTCCATCGCCGATCTGTGATGTAGGCGCTGTACCCCTGTCACCAATTGATTCTACCGGGTCCGCATTGGTTCAGACAGACTTCCTCGGGATGGTGCAATCCGCGGTGCCTGTTGAGAGTTTGACTCTGAGTTTGGATTTAAGTGTAGAAATGTCGTTAATTTCATTTGGGTCATCTCCTTAGACCACTTTGAGTAGATCCACAGGGCCACGGAATCTACTGGATGAGTCTCGTGAGGAGCTCATTTCTACAACCATATCTCTGGTCGCTTAGCCCGTGGAAACACGAGGGGTGGGGGGTTCATCCCATCTCGGATGGGTGGTCTATGCGGACTCTTTGTACCTTCTTAGATATGGCGAAAATTTCAGTGATTATGGCAAGTCTTCGTTATTCTCATCACCTGAAGAGATGTGGCAGGGCCTGTAGAGACGACGTCGTCTTCTGACGTCTCGAGTGCGGCTGAGAGGAGGTTATGGTTCTATTTGGAGATTGGAGGGATGTATGATGTCGGAGGGAGCTTCCTCCACCAGCCAGCGTTATGCAGTTCTTTCCAGACCTCAGGAGATTCTCCAAGTTTTGAAGGAATGAGAGCCTTCCTTGGAGTAACAAGGTTGCTTATATTGTTTTTTTTCTTTTACTTTAGGGTGATTGCTTAAGATTCATTATTGAGTATCTTTTATACCGACACCGAGCAAATTTTTATCTTGTTTCTGTTTAATGTACCAGAGAAATTCCTTAGTTTGATCTTAAGAGTTCCAATTGGTTACCAAAGAAATTCCTTAGTTTGCTTCTTCAAGTTCGATTTTGTTTTAGAACTTCAGGCATATTCTACTGCCTAAGGGTTAACGGGAACATTATATGAAAATATTACTTAAATTATATTACGCTAATATTTTAGGGTTATTGCTCAATGTTGCAATTAATAAAGTATCCCCATAGAACATTTGTGTTGTAACGAGATTATACGTTGTGAAATCTCTTATTTCATGAACTATGTGTTGTAAAGCTGTTACTTATTTTTTTATCATGTACTGTTTACCAGGTATTAGGTTATTTATTACATAACTTATGTACATCATTGCAAATGTTCGGGTATATCAGTTGTTGCTCTGGTAAAACATCTTGCATCTTTTCTCTTTCCTTGAAAAAATGAGGCATTTTCTGGTGGGGGATAATGTAATGGACCGTTTTCTACGGGTGTTACCATTATCGATTGTGTGCTCATCTCCAGTGACGACGGTTGCGGTGTAGATTGACCACAAAAGGACAGTCTACCAATCCTTTTATGCGTTCACGCGATCAGCTATGTATATATACGCTAAGTGACAAACATATAGATATTCTATAGACTAGTATATACATGAGATCATATTTTACCAATATTTATGAATTCTTGCTCCGTTTATAGGTTAGGGTATTTTGATAGTTTCGTATATTGCAATTTTACACCTATTTCATGTTGCGGTAGTGGAGGCATTAATTATTATAATCTGCTACTTGTTCAAATAATAATACAAGTGAATGATGAAAAAGTGACTTATAACGTTAGAAGAGTAGCAAATCCAAGTGGACGAGAAGAGTTCATTATTCGCATTTACGAAAGTGGATATACATCCCGGGATATCTGAAAAAGAAAGGAAAGGAGTTGGTTTTTCGAGCGGATGATTCTGAGGGTGTAAATTCCGAGATAAATGTGGATACGGATGGTGATGTGGCAGATAATATAACTCGAGAAGAGAAAAACTTTAATAGATCTGGTTTTAATCCAGAAAAGAATGGATTTCAAGGAGAGAATGATTCTTTGTTTGGTGATCTCAAAAAATTATCCCAATTGATAGACCAAATTTTAAAGACACAAAAAATTGAACAAAAACTTTTTTCTCGTAATTATAATGCAGATGTGCTCGCTATGGGTTTAAATCTTAATGGGGAGGTAACTGAGGTTTCCTGTACTTTATCTTCCTCTCCTGTTTCTTCTATTATTTCACCTATTTTACCTATACGATGCTTAAACACACCTTCACACACTTTTTCGACTATTACTAATAGTCTGTACTAACACGTTTTCAGAAAAATTTAATGGATCAATCAGTTCAGTGATTCATCCAAATGTAACAATTGAGGATGGTTAATAAATTGCCAAAATAATCAGTTGGACTCATTTATTGGATTTGAAAATACAGAAATTGGATGGAAATCTTTAGAAGGTTTAGAGGATACACATTCCTGAAACAAATGTTTCAAGATACTCCCAACACCAAAAACACCTGAAATGGAATGGGACAATATATCTTTGTATGTATTTCCTCAAAACAACGAAATAGAAATTCCTATTCTTGTTGAAGAGGATGGATTTTTAAATGTACCTAATCTTCCTGAAGAAAGTTCTGAATTATCAAGTGGGAGTATACAATCTCCTAATCAATTACATAAGTTTTTAGCAGACAATTATAGATTGCCCACTTTACCTTTAGCTACGAATATAGAAGATTTACCTAATCCTATTATATTGAAGGAGAATTATTCTTACGTAGGAGATTAAGATCATCAGTTGTAGGACATTGTAGAGATGTTCCACAAGGTTCTCCTAAATTAATTGTTAGAGACCCATAGTTAAGACGTTTCACCCGTTCTCAGGGTTGTTTCTTTGATTTGCAGAATTTAATGAATATTCCTTTAGAGTATAGACGCCCTCCTGTCCTAATCTCTTTTTCTACTATTGTTTCTCAAACAACTACATAATTTACAAATTTACAAAGATATATTTATAAAGTAAAATAGTAATGATGTAATAATTACAGATAATCTTCTACACCAAGTAGTATGTTAATTACATAAAAATAATTGGGGTCATGAAGTAAGAGGTTGCGTTTCGACCCTGCAGCTCAAACAAGTCAATAATAGTACATTTAAGAAAATTTTATGACATCGCATGTTGGGGAGGAGAGTGGACTTTGAGAGTCGTGCGTGGGAAGAAACACTCTTGCATATTCTACACAATTTTTTTCTTTTACAGAACACGTCGAAATGATTCAATTGCTGGTCGTGGGATCCAGTGAGACCGGAATTTTCTACTGTGAACATGAATCATTAGAGCGAACATATAATCTCCGTGTACAAGTGGAAAATTTCTCGGGGTGTAAATTAAATGAATGCTTACCGTTGATAAGGCGAAGGATGCCAGAGGAGACAGATTTGCTCATTTTGTGGGCCTTGACCCCTATGCCTGGAGGCGAATGTCTATTTCCCATCCATGAAAAAGGGATCTCACTGTTTTTCGACCGGGTTCTGTAAGTTGTATTGAAATTCTCGAGACCATGAATAAGGAGGATATCTAGGTATGTGGCTAAAATAAATCCTGAATGTGACATCTATTTGGCGATTTCAGCGGTGAAATATCTATATAAGTTTAACCAGGGGTAAATAATTACTACTTGTGGAGGTTATCAAAATTATATGGAAAATCACCAAAGCTTAAATCTCGCCACAATGCGAGATCATTCTGTAAACGTTTTTCAGCACTTTTTAGCTTTGGCATCGAAGCATATCAATGGTTTGATAAAATGCCTTTACATGGCAATAGACTCTTAAATTGTTTCTATGCAAGGGAAGGGGGACGTCAGGAATTGAGACGGACTAGAAGCAATGCCCTCCCTCATCTACTCTATTTGAGAAAAAAAAACTCCCTACTTAAACTCTACTTTCAGTACAATAACAAACTTTGATCCCGGATGACTTACATGATAAGTGTTCTTACATTATTTTATGGATAACAAAAAAATATTGGATCGATTTACAAGAGTAGAAAAGCCCATGCCCAGGAATGCCCAGCCTCGATTCCGCAGCCATGAAGATCATCAAAGAATGATTAAAGCACTAACCCTCCAACGAATTCGTGATTCGAAGGTAATGAAAATTCAGAAACAAGACACCATGAACCTGAGGTTGAAGAAATGGAAGATTTGAGAGTTGTCAAATGAAGAAGGGGCAGTGGAGATTGATGCCGATGCCAGTGCGGAAATTGCAGAGGAAGTTAAAAGAACAAGTCTTCATAGGTAATGATGATGTGGTTCATGAAGAGTTAAATCGACCAGATAAGAGTATCACAATATTTGTTTTATTTCGCGGATACAGAACAGCCTTCCACTTCTCGTGATGGCTTATTGCCAGTAATTTAGATTAGATATTCTCAAAATATTAATCCTTCAAATATTCTGCTGACACCTATCAATGTAAATATTAATCCCTCAAATATTTCAACACCCCCTAAAAACGTAAATATTACTCCTGCTCCTCGGAGGAATAGTGATAAGTCAGTTTATCACGCCACGGTGAGAGATGCAGTGAAATAGGATAGCTCGTAGATTCCCTTTAGATAAAAACGAACAAAATGAGGTATTGGATGGGATTATCGAAGCTGCCATTTTTTGAAAGACATACTTAATAACCAAAGAACATAAACATGGATGTGCGACATAATTCCTGAAGCGCCTCATGGAGCTTCTATTAGTCATAGTTGTAGAAAAGAACTTGGTTTTAAAAATTGAAACACTGCCCAGCCCTCTACTTCTCATTTCGATATTGATCATACCAATAGTTCAGATTTCTCAGACAAAGATCTTGCCTTTCATTGCAATCTGAAGTCGTTGAGGGGCCCAACATTTCTCAAGTGTTAGAGGAGTCAAATTGACAAAAAGAAAATTGTCAAAGTATTATTCTGTCTAAAGTAAAAAAGATTGACTCGGCTCTGAAGCATAACATTTCTAGGGCAACAGAAGACTCAGACTCGGACAATAAGGCGGAGAATCTGGAACAGTCAGTTCTGCAAAATCTGAAAGTTCAATATTCAAATCATACAAATAGGACAAAAAAGTTAATGATACTAACTTGCCTACCAGACACGTGGTCCATACAAGAAATAATGAGAGAATTCAATGCACCAAAGTTGATGGTACGTACGACAGTCCAAAAACTAAAAGAAAAGGGCATTTTAGGAAAGTCCTAACCCTAAAACCAGGGAAGCATCTACCAGAGGATATAGCGCAAACTGTTCGTTCATTTGAAGAAACTGATGACAGCAGGGCAATGTCGTGTAAAAGATTGCAAAACAGTAGTAGAATCAGATGGATATTAAAAGAAAATTCAAAAGGGGCTCATACTATGCAACTTAAAAGAGGCCCACAGATTATTCAAAGAAAGATTTCCCAACATGAAAATTGGTTTCTCTAAATTGGTAGAGTTGAGACCAAAACAATGCGAACTAACTAGCTGGTCAAAGCGGCACACATGGTGTGTGTGTGTGTGTGTGTGTGTGTGTGTGTGTGTGTGTGTGTGTGTGTGTGTGTGTGTGTGTGTGTGTGTGTGTGTGGTGTGTGTTGTGTGTGTGTGTGTGTGTGTGTGTGGTGTGTGTGTGTGTGTGTGTGTGTGTGTGTGTGTTGTGTGTGTGTGTGTGTGTGGTGAGGGTGTGTGTGTGTGTGTGTGTGTGTGTGTGTGTGTGTGTGTGTGTGTGTGTGTGTGTGTGTGTGTGTGTGTGTGTGTGTGTGTGTGTGTGTGTGTGTGTGTGTGTGTGTGTGTAGTGTTTGTGTGTGTGTGTGTGTGTGAGACGATATGTGTGTGTGTGTGTGGTGTGTGTGTGTGTGTGTGTGTGTGTGTGTGGGGGGGGTGTGTGTGTGGGGGTGTGTGTGTGTGTGTGTGTGTGTTTTTGTGTGTGTGTGTGTGTGTGTGTGTGTGTGTGTGTGTGTGTGTGTGTGTGTGTGTGTGTGTGTGTGTGTGTGTGTGTGTGTGTGTGTGTGTACAATTCAGCAAAATGTCAAGTTGATGTTAGAAAATAGCAAGCTAGGAGTGCTAACAAATGGCGAATTGAAAACCTATAAACATTCTTGCAAAAATGTTGAACAATTCACGCTCGATAGCTTGCAATCTTGGTAACTGAATGATTTGTCCTGGTGAAGGTGCAATAAAACAACTTCTAGAAAATACGCTTGAAAACAATTCTATTAAAAAGGTAATGTTTCGCCAATGGATTTCTATTGATCACTGCAACTTAGGGACCATTGAAAAATCATCATCAGAATTTATAGACCTATTGTGTAATACGTTGTCACGTTTAGTGTGGCATGATTTCATTGCAAAACAACAATCACCATTCATGAACAGAATAGAGGACAACATTCAAAAATCTGAATTTGCAGTTAACTTAGATTTTTTAGAGAACTATTCCATAGTTGTGCAAGATAAAGCTCAGAGTTTCCACTGGTCTAACGATCAATTCACTATACATCCTTTTGTAATATACTTTAAAGGAGAATAAAAAACCAAACACCTAAATTATGCCACAATTTTCGATTGTTTACAACATAACACTGTAGCCGTGTCCACCTTTCAAAAAAATCTAATCACCTTTCTGACACAAAATTCCAAAAGGTACTCAAAACGATTAATTATTTTACTGAAGGATCTGCTGCACACTATAAAAACAAAACTAATTTCTCCAAATTGTCTTTCCATAAAGAGGATTTCAATGTTGAAGCTGAATGGGATTTTTCAGTCACATCACATAATAAAGGACCTTGCGATGGACTTGGTGGTGAAAATGAAAATACTCGCAGCACGAGCCTTATGAGCATCAAATACCGACACCTCAACTCTTTCGGTAGGTAGTTGTATATATCCCATCGGTAAACTTTGCACATTCAACTCGAGAAGAGTGTGTGTGTAATCAGAATCATTTTTGTGTGATCGTTTTAGGCAAGCATTAACTATTCGTGGTACACAGCAATTTCATGCACATCAAAGATACATATGTCAAATTGTTTTCAGAGGTTACTGAATTTTACACCGAAATTGTGACACTATCAAAGCAAAAATTCCACATAGATGACACTTTGGATAAATTACTGTAGTGTACAAAAATAAGTGGTGGTTAGCTTATGTTCTGGAGAAATTAAAGTAACATTTCTTGACCCATCTGGTCCTCCTCTTTCATATGCTTATTAATGAAAGGCTGATTTATTATGGGTACCTATCACAGATGTTTGTAAAGTGAATCCTACAACTCCAACTGGAAGGTTTTAAGTGCTTTCAAGACCTTTTTAAAACGGATAATGCTTTTTCAATCTACCACCATTGAAAGCAGGAATTAAAAAAAAAGTAGTAAAACAGTTTTAAATAGTTTAAAAAGTACAAATTAATATCAATAAATATTTTGCTAAGGATTATTTTTTCACTTTGTTTTGATATAAATACGTATTCTGAGTTATATAGTTTGCAAAGCTTGCATTTTAATCAAAATGCCAAATTTTTGTTTAACATTTTAAAATATGAAGCCATCATCCCATAACTAAACTTTGCCAGACATTTACATATGGATAAGGTATTTGCTTAATCTGTTTGAAAATTTTTAATCATGTACTCCTACAAGAAAAAAAAAATTCCAATTTGATGTACATTTGAAAAAATATTTTCCACATAACCCATATTGTGTTATATATGATAGAAAATACGCAGAAAAAATGCTACAAAATGATACTACTCCCATTGTTCTAGCCTAACTAGAAGAATTGCTTTCTTGATTTGAATATATGCCGGTCTCACATTTTCCAAGATTTTTCTTGAATTTACATGGCCGTAGTTTCTAAATGGTTTGAAATATTTTCCTAAAATTTGGAATTATTCATAGTCTCCATAAAGCTAAGCATTGTTGAAAAATTCATGGAAATCGGAGATGGTAAGGTAAAATTTTCATTATAATTGTGTCGATTTGATGCAGAATGACCCGATTTGAAATTCCAATAATAGGATAAATGTAGTTTTATATTTAGAGTGTTTATTCAATTAAATATATTATTTTTATACTGGTTATTTTTTTCTTTTTGTCCTTAAAAAAATCATAAGCTACGTTGATGGACGTTACTCTAAAGTATATTAATTTAATTTACTCAAAGGAAGGTAAGTAAGTATATATTTGTTAATTATTTCAATTTTAATGATTTTAAAAATGAATCCAGCATTGGTACCTCAAGACCCACGCATACAAGGATACAACAATTACGTAGGGGAATACAATTATAGTAATAGAGTGATCAATAGGAATTTTAATCTATACAATGATTCTTTATTAGTAAACCTTAGAATATTTGGAATTGTGCTGTACTATCAGTTTTATTAGCTAATGAACTTTTAGCACGAACTGAAATAGGTTTAAGAAAAGCCGAAATTGTTTTCGATGGGATATTTATTACTTCCTGCCATCCAGCTTAACATACATCAAATGTGCAGGGTAGAGCAGTAGAAATTCAGGCAAATGTGCCTAATGTTGTTCTACCAGGAGATCGAATCAATCAGACGCACTGCTCTTTTCCGACAAACTTTTAACAGAAAATTTCGGTGTCAAAATGTGTGGGTAGCTGTCTAAAGCTTAACCTATATATATATATATATATATAATATATATATATATATATATATAATATAAATATATATATATATATAAATATAAAAATAAAAATATATTAAATATATATATATATATATATATATATGTATATATATATATAATATATATATATATTATATATATATAATATATATAATATATATATATATATTATATATCGTGACCAGAAATTTACTAGTTAAGACTTTTTTTTACTACAGCTAGTCAGCTATATATTATATATATATATATATATATATATATATATATATATATATATATAATATATTTATATATATATATATATATATTAATATATATATATCTCCTTAGTATTTTCGCGGCTACATTTCATTTTTCTATTATATCAATAGTTTCGAACGAGTGGGATAGGTTGTGCTTTACTGGAGCTCCGTTGTTTTGAGTGTGTTTATAATGTTTTATGCATTTTTTTGCCATTAAGTTTGTTTGTGCATTAAACACTCTCCTGTTTTATTGTTTTTAACTATTATTATGTTTTAATATTTGAAGGAAGTTTGATCATCCTTTAAAGATAAGCTATATCGTTTAATTTTTAATTTTTGAAACTTTTTAGTTAATTTAACATTTATAATAGTTAGTTTTTAGGCATTGTGTAAATACGTAGTTTAGATAGTACCAGGTTATATTTAGATAGTAATAGTTGTTTTTAGGATTGTGTAATACGTAGTTTAGATAGTACTAGGTAATATTTTTTCGTAGGTCTTTTTTAACAAGTTTTTAGTGTTTCTATTTATTATTTTTTTATAACGGTTTAAGCATAGCACCAAAGTTTTAGTTATTGTTATTTTAATCTTTACATATCCAGTTTTACGTTGAATTTAATTGTAATTTTTTTTTATTTCGTAACTTGTGAGGGTGTACGGTGCGTGTGTGTTTTAACTTTCCAAACTTTTCATATTATTACATATTTATTAAAAATAGTTTTATTGTTTTAAACATTTAAGGTTTTTTTAGTGTGGCGATTAATTTTTACACTGTTTTGTCTTTTTTTTTTTTTTTTTTTTTTTTTGGTGGTGGTTGTGTTGTGCATGTGTGATGGCAGATTTTCGCAGGCGCTATATATGTAAAATGACTTTACTAACATCCGCGGCTTAAAATCATACTTTGGCATCCGTGGAATACCACCTCTCTAACTCTAAACCTTTTGCTCTTGTCTGAGACACAGATGGCTAGAAATTCATCTTCTAACTCGTTTAATGTATCGAACTATAACTTATTTCATATTTTCCGTCTAAAAGGGTGGGAGTATGTGCCTAATGTAAACATAAACACTTAACACGTCTCGAGAATCTCCTAACTTCGACATTCTGTGCTTAAAATCTTCTTCCTTCTACTACAATAATCTGTGCTTCTGCTACTGTTCTCCTAACAGAACAGATTTTCAACGCCTTTTTTTTAATATCTTTTCTACTTCTCACGAGACTGTTACATCATCTCACCCAAATGCATGAGTTCCTTAAAGGAGGGCATTTTCCATGTACACAACACTGAATGGTTGGGGTCCTTCATACTGATTTAGGTGGGGGAGGCCGAATCATTTAGTATCTCAACGATCTGGAGCACCTAATTAAAGAACCCACACACGTTCCGGATCGTCCTAACCAATTCTTGAACACACTTGACCTATGTTTCACCACTAGTCCTCTCTCTCTAAATACACCAACCTTCGCTCCTTATTGGTAAATCTGACCACAACTTATATCTCTAATTTTATACTTTCTCTCCAAACAGCTCCATCCTGCCCTGTTCGTTTTTTCTGGGACTTTGGACGGGCCGATTGGGGGGCCCCTTGCGTTGCTTCTACGCTAACTATAATTGGAATGACTGCTTTGACTCTGGTGACGCTTCAGCTTCTGCCGATAAGTGGGAGCTGTAATCACTGATGGGATGAGCAGGTTCATTCGTTTTCTTCGACTAAAATCTTTCTCTCCTCATAATCCATGGTTCGATCGTACTTGTTCTCTGGCCATTCAGGCTCTCACTTGTATTCTATCTAAGATCTTTGAAACCCTTCTCAACTCTCATTTCTTAGACCATCTGGAATCTCATTCCTTTCTTTCCCATCGCCAGTACGGCTTTCGCGCTCGAGGCTACTGGCAATATACTTTCCTATCTTACTGATTTATGGTTTCCCGCCTTAGGAATTTACGGGGAGATTGCGTGGTGGCGCTTGACATATCCAAAGCATTGACCGGGTATGGCACGCGTCACTGGCTCACCATTCCTTCCTTTGGGTTTCCTTCCTTCCCTTTGGTCTTTACTGTCTAGTTTTCTCTAAATGCTCATATCGGCTTCTGTTTTTCTGTCAATTGTGGTGTTCCTCAGGGTTCTGTCTTATCTCCTACTTTATTCTTACTTTTCATTAATGATCTTCTCACCTGCACATCTAACTCTATCCACTCGTATGCGATGACTCGACCCTTCATCTTCAACTCATTTCAATCTGCTCCTTCTTTTTATTCTAGAATTGCCTCTCGTCTTATCTTTTTCCGATTCTATTCTCGCAGATCTGGAATAGAATTTCCGGTGGGGTCGTCTCCAGCCTTGTGAAATTTAATTCTTTAAAAAACTCAACTTCTACAAATCTCACCCTCTACTAAGACCCTTCCAACTTTCCTATCTCTTCGACGGTTCTCTCGTCCCTCTTGTTGACAATAAACATCCTTGGGCTTAACATTAACAAAAAAATGTCTTGGAAATCTCACATCAAATGGTTGCTAGGGCGGCCTCAAAGAAACTGGGAATTCTGTTTAGACTGCGAGACTTTTTTTCTTCTTTTCTCAGTTATCCAGCTATACAAGGGCCTCATCGCCCTTGTATGGAGTACTGCTCTCATATTGGGGGGGCTCTGGTTTCACCGGCTTTTGGACAGGGTCGAGTCAAAGGCAAAGACTTATAAACTGTTCAGCTTTCTAGTTCACTTGCCCTCTATCTTTGCGGCGGCGATGTTGGTGCTTTATCTCTTTCTATAGGTACCGCAGCGGCAGATGCTCGAGGGAACTTTAACTCTCGCGTACCATCAACCTTTACGGCGTCCGCGAGCAACAACGGGTGCTGTGTCTGGCGCATAGAGTTTTGTGTGGATATCGGTAACTCCAGGCAAGTGCTGCGGTGCTTCCTTCATTCTTGCACCTCTGTTCTGTGAATTCTCTTCATCTTCTGTGTTTCCTGCTGAATTTATCTCCTCCTACTTCTAAAGCCTGCGTCTGTGGCTCATCTGCGTAATTTGCATTAGTTGGTGAGCTTCTGAGACGTGTAACACCCCCCTCCTTGAAATAGGGCTCTGCCCGTGAGTGGTGGTGACAACATATATAAAAAAAAAACTTTCGCAACGAGTTAAGAATTAAATTTAAAAGTGTGAAGCTTTGAAAAGTTTTAAACTGGGGGTTTTCTTTTATATATATATATATATATATATATAATATAAATATATAATATTATATATATATATTATATATATATTATATATATATATATATATATATATATATATGTAAAGAACAAGTTGGAACGCGGGCAAACCTCGGCCCTTGGACCACGGAGCTGTCCAAGTGCCTTGGCTTCACTCTATACTGATAATTTGGAATAATGATGTTCAAACTATATCATGACAATTAAGGGGCCTACGTTGCCGTGGACATCGGCCTGGGTCTATATTGGGACAAATAACCATTACTGATGGCATGGGGGTTACTTTGAATTTACACCTCTCAGGGCACCTTTTCGAGGATTGCCTTGGGCTAGGGGAACGGGAGCCCAAATGATTATAGAATTCGATATGATCAGCAATGTTACTTACAACCGGAATGGCTCCGTACTCCCCATAGTTCGAAATAAAAGGAATGGTATCTTAATAGACAGCATACAAAATCCGCTTTAGCTCTGTGCCTTGAGTTTTCCGTGGCGCATGAGGGGAGTCCAGCTACCCAATTTTAATAATCTGGGCTTTCAGAGATACCGTTCAATACAAGAAAACGTTAATATCCTTGTTATGGATACTGTTGCCGTAGATCAAGACAGAGAAGATGTCACTGTCACCTATCCCGGAAGAGTTATTGAGGACAATTTGTCCACCCATTATTCAATAAGACCCAATAACGGCATGGTGTGGGCCAATGTCTTCTTGCGTAATGATAACGTCTACCAGGGATCTATAATGACTCAAAACTATTGTAATAATGACCTACTGATGTTGAAACCATCCCTGTTTCACCGATGGATGACTCTGGAAGGCAGTGCAGGGGACAAGATATTACATGACCTAGAAGGGCTATGTCCTTGGGTGGAATTTAATAAAATCCTGTGTAGGAGTGAGAACGGAAGTTGTATTGCAGAAGAGAACTGCATTGACGATCTAGGAGAAAGATTTTTTTCTTTTCAAGGAATGAACACAGGCAAATTACGGTTTTCTACTAGCCAAACAAAAATACCACCAGACTTTAAGGGCAGGGTAATTTATTTTCCTTTTTCCCTGGGAGACAGTGAATTAAGCCAAGAATTTGTTTTTATTCATATTAATACTCTGCTTGGCTCTACGCCAACTTGGGTTTTTGGATAAATACTCGAGATCAAATTACAGGTAGACATCAAGGTGATTTTAGGCCTTGTTTTTATAATTGGAACGGAGGCTTGATCAATATTCCGGGAGAGGTAGAACTATATGTAATCTTGCCTAGATGCGAAGCAGCAGAAGTCAAAGGACTAGATGAATCAGGCAACATGTTTAATTTCAAAATTTGGGTTTCTACCAACCGTTAGTAGCCAACCCGGGAAATACATTCACTTCGACGCAGACTGGAGAGGAGAAGGAGAATGGGTTGGGCTTTGTGACTATTTAAACAGCTGGGCACGCCAAATAAAACCTATAGAAATTTTATCATTCTATACAAACATGTGTGAATTAACCCTTTTTGCGGAGGAAAGTTTGAAGATAGAAGATATCTGGAAGTTGCTTATTCGGGGCAGCCCTATGATATGTTCTACTGTAGGGAGAATTCAACGTACCACCGCCCAGCAGAGACAAAATGCCCTGGAGCTTTCCATATGTCAGGAAGGCCTGAGATACGATTTATTAGCTATCGAAAGCCAGAATGACTGAAAGACCACCGTAGAGAGTACATGGGATCTAGTTCTAGAAACACCTATGAATTAAACAACCAAATTATTTTAGGTCTCGGGGAAAGGATTCGGATTGACCATTCACCCCGCTTTAAGAACGATTACTTAATGGTCAGCGAAGTTTTCCGGAAGTGTTATAGGCTCTATGCCTGCACATATCAGACATTGTGGTATACTCAATCTATAACTTCTGATTGTATATTCTGCTTACAGACTGGAGTAGTTTTAGATCCACGTATTAGAGAGTACATCGAGTGGTTCCTCGACATCAAAGATTCCACAGTAAATGAAAAGCTCAAAAATTTAAACATGAATAGTGACCATTATACTCTCAGCGGCGGGGTCGCCCCTAGGGGATTTGGGCTGATGACTATGGTCAAAACTATTTGCAACTGATTCCCGTTCAATACCCTGATTGTTATCTTTACGATCTTTTGGGGGAAAGCCATCCCTTTGTTCGGAGTCACGTTCTTGATAGTAAACTAAGAGGGTGGTTGATACCGGAAGGAGGAAAGTATGAATGGAGTACCCCAAATCGTAGTGGGGCCACGGGCTGTGATAGGCCTTATACTCACGGACACCTCATGAATGGAGACGCACTTTATGACAAAAATAGGAGGATGAGGACAGGATTCCAAAATTGGATGGCAGTCGACTTCACTAACAATCGGATGGTGCCTATTCTCCCCAATAACCATGTTATCACAGTTAAGAGATGGAAAATGGTTAGGTTGCAACCAATATCCAAGAAAGTTATGAATACTGAATTTTTTTCCCTTTTCCTGCCGCGTAGTAACACCACCGTTACCCTCGTATCCGGGGGTGCTGCCGCGGTGGAAACAAGGAAGTTCTATAATGGTAAAAGATTCTATCGCTATCCTTGTTGGGGAGGTGTGTCTAATAAAGTATTAGCCGTCACCGCCTTCGACCGATTGTTGCATGAGAAGGGGGAGAAGAGGTTGCTCAAGCAGATACAGTTTGGGATTGGTAGAGATAGATTATTGGGGGAAGAGACTAATCCATTATATTCAAAAATAAGAGTCTGCTAGAAGATGTTATCATCCTGGTTGTTGTTGTAAAAGTAGGCATAGGAATGAATGGGACTCTTTTAATGACGATGAGAAGTTTTATATTATTCAGGGGTTTCAGAACCTTATGGAGCAAGGAGGTGGAATGAGCGCCCTTGAAGGCTCTTTGGATTGCAATCATGGTAGACAGTTAAGCTAC
Source organism: Trachelipus rathkii (assembly GCA_015478945.1). NCBI lineage: Eukaryota > Metazoa > Arthropoda > Malacostraca > Isopoda > Trachelipodidae > Trachelipus > Trachelipus rathkii. Next base: position 59,584 of record JABUQX010008952.1, read on the forward strand.
AGCTACTGGTTTTTTGATCCGCCTTTATATAAAAAATATCAAATATCATTTTATATATATATATATATATATATATATATATATATTATATATAATATATATATATATATATATATATATATATATATATATATATATATCTCGTGTGTGTGTGTGTGTGTGGTGTTTGTGTAACAAGAGCAAGTTATAACATTTTTAAGCTTCATAATTTCATAAATTTTCTTACTTAAAATCGTCGCGAATATTTTTAAATCGTAGAAGTGAAAAGTAGCCGCGAATACATAAGGTTCCTATATATATATATATATATATATATATATATATTTATATTATAAACATTTCGTTAGTCTTATATATGCAAAGTTATATATATATATAATATCATGACATTTTATCGAAGGACTTCAGTATTTAAAATATCATTTCGATGTAAACATTTCTTAAATTTTATTAAATCCTTAGCAAAATGATATGGTAAAACAAAATGCAAGCATAGCAAATATTCTTAGCAATCACTCTAAGCTTGCAAATTAATCAAGAATAAAAGCTGGATTTTACTCTAAATAATATTAAAGATATCGATATATCCACGAAGATCGATAGTACAAAGAGCAAAAAGCCATTATAATAATATCTCTGCTTTAATACTATTTTGACGAGTACTCTTAAACATATTAGTAATTTACGAAACATATTTCATAACTAGATATCTATTATTTACAAACTAACATATTACATGCTAATAATTTTACTATAACAATTTTCTAAAATAAATCTACTTTAAATAAATAATCAAAAATTGAGTGAATTATCAATAATCTAACTTAAAATAAATAATTTCAAATAGAAATTTTCCAAAATTATAATAAACTTGTTGGATCTCATAATTTGCGAAATTATGGCCTTCAGGCAAGATATATCTTCGCTATATATATATATATATATATATATATATATAATAATATATTCTTTATAAATATATATATATATATATATTATATATATATATATATATAATATATATATGTATAATATATATATATTATAATATATATATATATATATATATATATAATTCTTGAAAATAAGTCTGAGTTAAGACTATTTTTGAACGCAAACGTCAATTTTTATTTATAAACTACTAATTACACAGCGCAAAACTTTTTTTTTTTTTTTGGGAAAATAATTTTTATATATTTGTGCTTAAAAAACTTGCAAATACTCATTTACGAATGAGCAATTTTTTGATTAAGAGAATTCTCTTTCTCAGATTCTTTTAACTAAGCAAATCTATTCCACACAAAATATATAAAAATACACGAATTTTTACCTCTTAAGAAATTTTACAAAACGGGATAAAAGTTTTGACGAAATTTCGTCAAACTTTATGAATTTCAGGTTACGCTGATCGGCAGCTTACTGATTAGTTTTGATCAAGAAAAATTAACCTTTTTCAATTGATAATATAGTTGTTAACAGTTAGTCTGTAATTGATAATCAAGATAAAACTTTAGTTATTTATTTTTTTACGGAAGATTTGTAAGAATGCAAATCCTAATGTAATTCTTAGAATTCGAACAGGAATAATTTCTTTGATTTCTTTCTTATACGCAGGTGAGTATATTAGTTATATTTCCTGAAGAGCCTATGGTTTGCTTATTTACCTGAATAATTAAATATTTAGGTATACGGGATGTTGCACGGATGGATATTTCAAGCAATTTTGAAAAAGTGCTTTTCTCAGGCGTATGAAACGAAGTAGGTAACCCGTCTCTACCTTTCCAGAATATTTGAAATTAGAAAGACCGCAAGCGAATATTAAAAGACTATATAAAGTAAAAAGATACTTTTTCAGCAGTTAAAATCGAAGAATATTTCAAAAAATCATCATTCATCTAAGCCATTATACACTTGACAAATGATTATATCACAAATAATTAAATACGAGGACCTATATAATTGCCACTCAGAAAAATACTTAGTTTTCGGTGTTTCAACATTCAAATAAGAGACTATCGTTTCATCTAAGTTAAGAAAATAAACCGGCTTTTCTATACCAAGATAGCGAAACACACGAAAATGTTTTAAGGTCTATACCAGAAATGACTTTCTTTGATAGCTTAATTAAACAGTAAAATATCTCGACTACATCAAGTCCAAGCGCGAATGACGATTTCTGTATGAAAAACTGTTAATCAAATTTGGTAATTCTAACGATAACAATCCAAAAGAACGAGTGAATAAGAATGGCGTAGTCGTGCTGACATATTTGATATTTGTCAACCTCTAGGTTTCCAGGATTTCCTTTTTTACCGAAAGTTTTCTATTCCAGCAACTATGGATAACAATTTTTATTATATATATATATATATATATATATATATATATATATATATATATATATTATATTATATATATATATATATATATATATATATATATATATATATATATATATATATGAGGGCTGAAAAGTAGTCTGTGTATGCGTTGCTAAGCAACGCAAACAGAAATAAACATGTTCAGCAATGCATTCGAAAGCTTGAAGATTGACACGCGAACGGTATAGTAATGTTGTGCAGTGATAGAAAAATGGAAGCTAATAGTGACACTTTGTTAAAGCAACGTGTGGCGATTGAATTTTTGCATGCCGAATAAATATGGAACGGACACTATGGGAGACGAAACGTGGGTTCACCACTATGATTCAGAAGGAAAAAAAGAGCCTCTGAAATTCAGACACCCAAGTTCACCTGGAGTACGAAAGTTTGACTCAACCGTGTGAGCTGGTAAACTCATGCTGAGAGTATTCTGGGATGAGGACGGCCTCGTCTATTCGTAATATCTGCCGAAGGGCACGACTGTAAACTCAGATTGTTATTGTGACTCTCCAGTAATTGAAGAGACGCATACGTAACCGTTTTCCTAATGCATCATGAAAATACTCGGCCACATTGCAGTGCGCAGACGCTTCAACTTCGAGGTCATCAATCACCTACCCTAGTCTTCATCTACCCCAGTGATTTTCACTTATTTCCAAAATTGAAGGTGTCTCAAGGGAGTGAGATTTGGTTCAGGTAATGAAGTGAAGAAAGCGGTGACAGACTTGTTAGGGAAAGCAGATCAAGACTTCCTTTCGACCGGTTTCGAGAAGTTGGTTCAACGTTTGTATTGATGTTCGAGATAATGTAGAAAAATAATATTAAATGTTCATTGAATAAGCATTTGACCTTCTTTCAGTCTTTCTTGTTTCTGGCTACCCTTATCTGCAGTATAGTATGATATTTTACAGCAGAACAGGCGCTACTATTCAGCCCGCCCCCGTGTGTATACATGGTATATATATATATATATATATATATATATATATATATATATATATATATATATATATATATATATATATATATATATATATATATATATATATATATATATATTATTTTTTTTTTTTTATATATATATTTATATATATATATATGTTTATATAGTATATATATATATATATATATATATATATATATATATAGAAGTATCATTTATTTTGATGGAAGATTCAGATTAAGAACGTGACTATTTCATAAAAGAATTTGATACTCGTAAGTGCAAGAATAGTTTTATTTTCTTTCACTGCAAGTTTAGAATATTTAGATATATATTTCCTGGGAAGCCTAGGGTCTTCACGTTCCCTGAATATTTAGGAACGTTGGATGTCACACTTACGATTATCTAAAGCTATTGAGAAAAAGTTGTTCTTTTCGGGCTTAGAACAAGGTAGTTCACCCGTCTAAAGCTTTCCAGAATTACCGTTTTAAAATGCTTTAATAAATTAAGAGCATCGATGCCCAGCAGCCCTTGAATATTTCAAACCCGGTCAACATGTTATTTTGATAGTGACTATCTGCCACTTTGAATCCATTTTGGGTAATATTTTTCATAGCCTCAGTCAGGCCTTTACGTAAAAGCCGATATTCAATTCAGGATCGATATTTGCAGGTAGGCTAGAATATTTCCCACAACATATGCCCATCTCTAAATTTAAAGACCGCAAGAATCTCAATTCCTCTCCCAAAAATGGTTTTATGGAAGCTCTGATGACTAGGAAGACTATTTTCATCGACTTCCAATTTTTTAAGGATGCTCCTATGAAAATACGTGGACTGACTACCTAAGTCAAGTAGCACACGTACAGGGACTATTTTATTACCCTACTTGATGTTAAGGGAGAGAGTGGATAGAATATTTCTACCCACGGATGAGGCTGCACCTGTATTTATAGATATTATTTGAAGAGCCATCGACTTGACTATTTTCCTCATTCGCGACTAATGTTGACTGGCGACTATCTTCTGAAAAGCCATCGGACACGTTTCGACTATTTTGAAAGCATAGAGCTGTTATGTGGGATTTTTCCCCACATTTGCCGCATGGGTGACTAAGTCCATACCTCTTGGCAGAACATTTATTTGCAAAATGATTGATGCTTGAGCAGCTTGATGCACATGCGCAGCTCTTTACAGCGATTTCTCCTGCTTTGATGAGATCAATATATTTCGCAAGAAATCATACGATGATTTCTGTTACAAAATTTAGATTTCAAAACAAATATGTTAGATTTTTTTAAACCCCACACCCTTTTGATTACGTTCGGTTTCGTTTTTTGACGAGGATGACTTTAAACCACCATCTTTAGAGAGGTGGTGCTGGTTAAAAGCTGACGAATTACTGATTTACGCTCAAAAGTGAGCACATTTCATTTCCTGACCAATTTTAGCAGATTTATTTTTTCCTCCCTTCAAAAGACTATTATTTACCGTAATGCTCCAAGACTACACATTAACGGGAAGGGATATTCATTCTGGTGCGGATTAAGTTGGAGCTCGCGAAGAAAAGCCAGTTGGAAGTCGATTATGCGACTTTGAACTTACAGCCCGCAGAAGAATTCCCAAAGAAATTCCTAGTCCAAACTCCTTGAGTCGCGAATATATGCCCCCTTCCGACGGAAATATGCCTCACATATGTTCAGGATTATTTTCTAAAGTAGGCGCAGAATCGCAATCCCTACCAGCTTTCAGAAAATCAATTATATATGATTTTGGTCCAAATAAAGAAGTTTTTAATATTTCGAAAGCGACTTCCAAATTGGAGTCTATATTAGTTAAATGCTCAATATCCTTGGATACATTGCCTGATAATAAAGACTGCAATTTTGCAGCGCTAGAAATATCCTTTCTGGCCCCATAAACATTTTGAAATGACAGAAGGAAAGAGCGGAAAGAATGCTTGTCCCCCTCACCCATGATACTTCTTGACACTTTATTGCAGGGATTTTTACTTCCTGCTTTGATGCATGAATATTTTTGATTATTTTCTTCATCTCTTGACGCGATATTCCGTCTTAATGAGAGGCCTCTTAA
>JABUQX010008952.1:72500-89785 GCA_015478945.1 Trachelipus rathkii
TTAATTTTCAAATATTGAAGAGAGCGCTCTGGCTTCTTTTTTAATTTGGCAACGAGTAACTAGGTTTCCAGGAAATAACCTCTTTTTTGGCAACTGATTATAGTTTTAAATATATATATATATATATATATATATATATATATATATATATATATATATATATATATATATATATATATATATATATATATATATATAATATGATGTCCGATGCTATTCGTTATTTTCCATCTTCCTCCAAATAATTTATGCTTTATATAATAACTTCGTATAAAGATATGTTTTCAGGGCTGCAGAGCCGCAAGGTTTTCAGTGAAGCAAAAATTGTTTTTGGATGGAGCTGATTCTAATATAAAAAAAATGGTTAGAATCATTGTCGGCTAAAAAAATTTGGCTTCAGAGCTCAGTTATTTCTAATTACTTTAGAATTGTCAAAGAGAATGCAAACGATCCTACTGTATCCATTCTCGTAGATTGCGACATTAATAGTTTGACCCTGAGGAATGAATTCCTTGGATGATGCTATCGGATTGTCTTCACTTTGGAAGTTTACAAGCGACTCTTTTGGAGCCGCTGGGAAGATGGTGAAATCCATTTTATCGACTGCCCTTGAATTCCGGGCCCCAACAAATTAAATTTCTGCGTATTTTTCCATTAATATCGTAATCAAATAAATCGATTAACTAACCCTAATATCGTGTATAATATCGCTACAATTGATGCCTACGATATATTAAACCATATATATATAGTTATATATATATTATATATATATATATATATATATATAATATATATATATATATATAATATATATATAGAACTTCTCCTTTAAAGGGGTAGTTAACCGATATATATATCGAACGAACATTGTAATCGATTTTTTTTCGATTATTTAGGCAAAAGTGCGAGAAGGTTGCCAATGATTGTTTTTTTTTTTTTTTTTCCTACAAAGTAAGTACCCAAGATTAAATAGCAAAGATTTGAAAGATTCAGGGTCTCTCGGCCTCAGCGGGGCACGACGGGGGAGACGTCCCCCCTCTTTCCCTCCGTCGGCTCGAGCCCCTTAATAAAGAATAAAAAGAAAATTATAAAAAATTAACATATAAAAATTAACATGATAAAAAAAAGCAACTTGTTGAAACTCTCCTGTTTCTATTGTGGTTTAGCAACACGTCACACTGCAGGGAAGCACACAATTGTGGGAAACATGAGCAGGGCTCTGCGTGTGTCTGCGATCTGCATATTTTTGTAACAATATTGTTTTAAATTCATTTAAATATGTTAACTTTTATATTAATTTGAAAAATATATATAACTTGAAAATTTTTAATTTTTATAATTAAATTTATTTATTTTTTCAATTTCTTTTTAATATATTAAATAGCAGCTTCTAATTCATTTTTTAATGAAATAAATATAGGACACAGACAGTTAACACTCTAAAATGTCCTACTAAATACTGTTGACGCATGCGCTAACAAAAAACACTGTAGGGTTCGTATAGGGGTTCGAAGATATTTCGATATCATGACTATTTATGTAACTTCCTTTTTAAAGGAGTAGTGCCTAATATATTATATATATATAATGATATATATAATATAGATATATATATATATACTATATTATAATATAATATATATATAATATATATCATATAATATATATATATATAAAAATTAATTTTCTTTAATTATATTGAATCTTGCTGAAGTATATAAGATTCTTTCATAGAGTCATAATTTTTAGACCTTTTTTGGTAAATAAAATAAACTTTTGCCTATTTAAATTTTGAAATTAAAATTTAATTGTTAAATTTCAAATATTTTTAATTAGTAAATAAATGGTCCTTCTGACATTAAAATTTTAATTCATGTAGCCGGTGTTACACATGAGTAGTTTCATGTGTGATAGTTCGGACATTGGAAGTATTCCACGTGTGGTGTACCTACAAGTTTCGAGTTTGTATAGCAAGCGCGTCTCTTCTATCTACACAGTGGTTGAAGGTATCTCGTTTTCACTCAACATTAATATTTATTTTCTTTCTACATGTTTACTTCTACCGTAACTTCCAGCTTTTAAGATGCCTCATATTTACGGGCAAGGTTTCTACACACATTGAGGAGTCCGAATATTTCTACATACAGTGAGCAGTCCGAATATTAGCGGTCTAGTTTAATTTATATATTCGGCCTAGTTTAATTTATAATTTAATTATATTTTTACAAAAGTATTGTACGATATAGTGTATATAGTGTTGTAGAAGTGTGGTTTTATTGTACTTTAAGTGAACGATCGGTTTTATTGGTAGTGTACGAGTTAAGGAAAGACGTGGTTGGGGTAAACTGTGTTTTAAATATTTAAGGGGTTACCTAGGTGATAAACGGATCTTTCGTGTTTTCTGGACTGTTAAATTTTTCGATGAAAATTTGCAGAATTATAAAACTTATTCAACTGAATCCAAAAATATAATTCTTTTTCTCGAGAAATTAGTAGAAGTACTAAAAAATATTAGGATAAAGTTATGAAAATAGCATAATAAAAGCTGCTTCCTGGACGTTATTATTTTTACCCAATGTCATACAAGGAAAGAGAAAAATAAATTTGTATTAAAAAGACCAACGAATTATAAGAAATGAGCTTCACGAAATAACGAAAAAATATAAAATAATCTGGTATACATAAAAACGGCTTGATAAAAATATGATGTTTTCTCTAGGTATGCATATGTGACAGATGTGTATTTTATACTTTTATTGGAAGTAATGTCTCAATACAATTTAAAGTGGATTTTCCAAAATATCGTTAGTGAAGATGCTATAAAGTTTTTCCATAATTATAATTTCATACCAAAAAGTAAAAAATGCAAAAGGCATCATGAAATGAAGAAAAATTTGGCGATGCCAAAAACAAGGTGGTAATGAAACTGTGCCAATTAGAGAACATACATGGCTTGTTAACTCAAAATTAGAGTTAAAGTAAAATAATTTGCTTTTTATATACTCATGGTGTCAGGAACTTACATCTATTAAATTCATATCTTCGAAGAAAGAATTAATAATTTTCAAAAAATACAGCAGTAGATGTTTAACATCTATTACGAGAGTAAGATTAATAATGAGATAAGTTGAACCAACCTAAATTTAAAAGCAAACCTAACCTAACCTAATCTCTCTCTCTCTTTATATATATACTATATATAATATATATATATATATATATATTATAGTAGTATATATATATAAATAATATATATATATATATATATATATATATATATAAGGTGAATTTGGCCTTTTTTAAAGCACAAAACTATCATCGATCCATATCTCATAAACTACAATAGCTACAGGGAAAAGGAAAACATTGCTGGAATCCTGACAAAATTTTATTGCGGAACCTGTAAAAAAAAAAAAAAAATCATATCTCAAAAACTACAATAGCTACAGCGAAAAGGAATACATTTTTGGAATCCTTGTAAAATTGTGGATAGGAAACTGTAAAAAAAAGATAAATAAATAAATAAAATAAATATTGGCTATTTTTTTTTTTAGGAGCAGGGGACATAATATGTAAAGTCCAAATTATAGTAGTAGTTTTTCTGTAAATATGTTCAAAATTGTTTATGAGTATTAACTAAAAAATTGAGTCGTTAGTATGCTTTAAAATCTGAAGCGGTGTAATTATACTTAAAAGGCATTCTGTTTTGAACTGTTGTTGTGCGGGGCTGGTAATTAAGTAAATAATGTGACAAAAAGAAACTTTTATTGAATCCTCTGTGCAACATCACGTCATCTAAAAAACAGCAATGATAAAAACCCAATAGCGACATAAGATAACAAGCAGTCGTTATTATAGTTCAAAACACTTGTTTAAAAATTAGTGGTCTAATTTGAGACCAGCCGCTTCAACATAGTAAACCAATATAGTAAGTACAAAGTTTAACGTGCTAATATTTATTCATTTGTTATTCAAATATAATATAATATACCAAAATGACACTTGATAGAACTCCTCCGGGCACAGAGAATGAGTTTAATGTCAACAACGAAGCAGATAAAATAAACTATCCTACAGGAAAACTAGCTGCAATAACTCGTAAGCGAAACGAAATAAAAACACTTTTAGATCATGATTCTCAAGTAGATAATGTTAAAAAATTCCTAGATGAACTTCATTCAAAGTTTAAAACTTTTATAGAAGAAAGTGAAAATATTTATAGTAGTGAAAATAAAAATGATTCCGAAATCGAACAGTTCAATTTATGGTACAAGAAACACTACGAAGAAACTAAAATGTTTATACATGAAGTTAACAACTGGTTGTGCAACAAAAAACAAAATGAAGAATTAAATATAGGCGATAGTGCTTCGAATATATGTGTCAATTCATTAGTAAGTAAACGGTCAAGTTCAAGTCGTAGTCGCGTGTCTGCTATAAAATTAGATTTATTGAAAGCACAAGCACAGCGAAAAGCAGATGAAGAAGCGCTATATTTAAAGCAAAAGATTGAAGCACAACAAAAAGAAATAACTGAAAGGTCAGAAAACGAACGTTTTGAAAAAGAAATGATAAAAGCTCAGCAATTAGTTGAAGAGCAACACAAGAAAAGGCAAGAAGAACGTATTCAAGAGGAACAAAAGAAATGTATGAAAAAGAACTTAAGAGAAATTGAAATTAAAAGACAAGATAGTCATGAACAACATATGAAACAACTACTGACTGTGTTTGAAGAACAATCGTCACAACATAGATCGAAAAGTTTTCGTCATAAAAAGAAAGATTCTGAAGATTTAGAAAAATTCAAACTTATTCCTGAATTTATTGACAAGACTAATTTTAAAAATTTTATAATTAATGAGATAATGATAATTTATATCAAACCTCTAAAATAACCAATAATGAAAATACAAATAACTTTATTAACATAATGTCACAACAACAAGAAATTATGAATGTCATTGCAAGAAACCAAGTAAAGGCTATTTTACCCAAACATGAACCGCAGATATTTGATGGTACAGACCCAACGCAATTTCGTGCATTTATCCAAGATTTTAAATCAATGATTGCAGATCATTGTGAAGAGGATACTGATAAACTGCATTACCTACAAAAATATACAACAGGGCTTCCTTTGCAATTTGTTAAGAGCTGTAGAAGTAAATATTCAAAGACTGGGTGCAAAAAAGCCCCTGACATTTTGAATGAAGAATTTGGTAACGAAAGGAAAGTGGCTGGCTCCTATATTGATAAAATAAATAATTGGAAAACGATAAAGAATGAGGTCGCTAAAGCGATACGAGAATTTTCTATTTTTCTGATGAGTTGCAATAACATGATTGATGATCTATCACCATTAAATCAGCTCAATAGTCCTAATGAAATTTACAAGATTATAATGAAATTGCCTTATAAAATGAGAGATGGTTGGAGAAAAAGAATTCAGCAAATTCAGAAAGAAAAACGAATGGAAAATTTTAATGATCTTGCAGAGTTTGTTCGTCAACAATCCGATTTATTGAATTTACCATTATATGGCAACATAACGGAAATAAAAGAAGAAAGGATACCAAAGAAGGCTTCCAGTGAAACTAAAAAGGTATTTTTTACAACAACCGAAAAACCTGATCCCAAAAATGTGCCATGCATAGTTTGCAAGAAATCAAATCACAACATACATAACTATTTCTTTAAAGGAAAGTCATATGATGAAAAAATAAAATTTATTCGTGATAAGAATCTTTGCTTTAAGTGTCTGATTCTCTTTCACACAAGCAAAAAATGTAATAAAGAAATTAAATGTAGTGTTTGCAACAAAACCATGCAACTGTTATGCACAAAGAAACTGTTGAAATTAAAAAACAATCTAAGGTTGAAGCTCAATCCAATGAAAGAAGGGATGTAAAAATTGTAAATAACAATCAATCAGAAGATGTTGCTGAAACTCAAAAAAATGACTACGAAAAGAACACAAACAAGACAGTTCAGTTGCTTATGTTGGCAACGAAGAAAGAGTTATACATCCTGCTGTTCCTGTTAAGGTGAAAGTTCTAGGTAATAATACAACAGTATTCACAAATTTAGGAATGGATCCATACTGTACTGATGTATACATGAGTGAAAAATCTGTTTAAAAAACTAAATTTAAAAGGAAACTCAACAGACGTTTTCATGACGACCATGCACCATAAAAACAAACCAACAAAAACTATAGTTGTTAACAACTTTGAAATTTCCGATTTAGATGAAAACGAAAAGGTAATAAATACCTGTAACATATTGGAGAAAAGGAGAATGGCTTTTCGAAAGAAAGGATTCACCTAATCACAGAGGTATCGAAAATCTTAAATTTTGAAAGAGTTTACCATTTAATTTCATTGATGAAGAAATTGGAATATTAGCAGGCTTAAATCAACCTCATATTATAAAACCATTGTAAGTTATAAGCGGAGAAGATGAAAAGGGATCTTACGTAACTCTTCATAAATTTGGCTATGCTTTAAATTCAAACTCAATTTCAGAGATGAATAAAAAATGCTTTAGAATTAAAACAGAAGATAATTATGATATTGATAAAAAATTTAAAATACTTTACTCACAAGATTTTTCTGAACATACAGGTCTTCAAAAGGGACTCTCCATTGAAGATTTAAGAGGGAAAACTAAAACTGAAAATAGTTTAAAGAAACAAACTGAACTGCTTTTTGAAGAAGTAAAACAGAGCATTGAGAGCAATTTTTAAGCAGATAAATGGATTAATTCTATTACCTCTCCTTACAAGGCATTAATAATAACAAGAACTTATCTGTTACCTTTAAACAGTACGGTTATGATAACTGTAATACAAATAGAATCAAATGGTACCAAATTGAAAGTATATTTGTTCCAAATAAAACGAATTGGATCTTATTCTAAACAAGATATATTTTTGGTCAGATAGTGCTACAGTCATTAAATACATTGACGATGAAAGAAGGTTTTGAAGATCTATCTCAAATAGAGCTTTCTATGTAAGAGGATGCGCAAATGAAAAATATTTGCATGGTTTCCAATCAAAATTTAACCTGGCAGATGAAGTTTGTAGAGGTATGATTACCCCTACATGATTAAGTCACCTTTATGGTCTTATGAACCTGAATTCATATGGAAGGATAAAGCACACTGTTTCAATCTGCAAATTTCTGGTGAGATTAAGGAAAATGAACCTGAAGTGACAAAACGAAAAATTATGCCTATATCTACGAAAGAAAATGTACTAACAGCTACTTTTTTGAGATATTCTTCAAATTGTAGCGGCACCAAAGTGCATGTAGCTTTGTTCGTTCAAGTAGAACGAGGAACATATAAAAGGAACTGACTGGTCCCAGATGTTGTTATCGACTGAGGGCTTGAAAAGTGCAAAAATCACCATGTGGAAATACGTAAATGTTTTCTTTTCATTTGTAGATGTGCAATTACAGATTATTTAATTTTTATTTGTAAACTTACAAATGCAGTCTTATTCATATCTGTTTCATTCCAATTTAAACACAAAAGCACTAAAAGTTTAACGCTAATGACAAGTCAACCAATAAAAAACAGCAAATTAGCATTACATAATAATAATAATAATAATAATAATAATAATAATAAATAATAATAATTAATAAAATAATAATAATAATAATAATAATAATAATAATAATAATAATAATAATAATATAAATAATAATAATAATAATAAATAATATTATTATTATTATTATTGTTATATATTATATATATATATATATATATATATATATAGAAATAGATAATATATATTAGTATATATATTATAGGAAAATATATAAGAATATATCGATATTATAAACGTACATATTTATATACTATATATATATATATATATATATATATATATATATATATATATATAAATATATATAATTTTTAATTTTTAAAAAGTATTTATATCGATATATCATAGAATAAATTATAAATATATTATATAATATATATATATATATATATATATATTATATATATATATTATATATATATATATAATATATATACTAATATATATATAATATATATCATATATATATTAAAATATATATAATAATCGCAAATATTTAGATAGAGCGCAAACGCAAATTATTTAGATAAAGCGCAAATTGCTCTTTGCGCTCTTAAAAAAGTTGTGGAGCGCAAATGCAAAAGCGCAAAAAGGCAAATTTGCGCTTCATTTCGCTTACTGCCCACCTCTGATAATATATATTATATATATATATATATTATATTATATATATATATAATATAAAATAATATCTATTTATATATATAAATATATATATATATAGATTTAATAATTATATATATACTATATATATATATATACTATTATATTATATATATATATATAATATATATATATAATATATATAATAGATATAGATATATAGTATATGGTGAAATTGGTTTTCAATACTATACTAACCCACCTCATCCTCAAAACACTACCAATAGCTACAGGAAAAGGAAACATCAGTCTGATCTTCGTTAACCATTTAGTGCGGGAACAGCTTAAAAAAAAATATATAATATTTATATCCAAAAACTACAAAAGCTACATGAAAAATGAATACCATATTGGAATTCTGGGTCATATTTTAATTTGGAATATCTGAAAATAAAACTAAATAAAAAAAATTATGTTAAAAAATTATAGTAATAGAATAGAAGACCTATTAGAGACATTATTGGTTACTCGCTTAAAATAATCATAGACTTTCATTAAATTTTGCTTTTTTTTTAACTAAAAATATCCCAAGGGTACGCACCGATGGCAGGAGTCGGGCTCTCGGCCTTCGAAACTACGGGGTAGGACTAATTCCCCCCTCCGCGGATGGGTCTCGGAACCCCGCTCTTGGATATTGGTGTCGCTGGTTCCTCCGCCCCCCCTACGTGGATGAAAACTCCCCCCCTTCTTCCCCTCGGCTCGAAGCCCCCTACTATTGCCCGTTAATAAATTTACAAATTAAAAAACTTTCCAAGTTGACTCTTCAAAAACAAATAGCCAAATTTGTTTATTTATTTATTTATTTATTTGTAATTTGCTATTGCTAATATTTTAGTTCGATATCTGACATGACGTTTTCCGTAGCCTTATTATAGTTTTTAAGAAATGTGTTTGTTTTTGTTTTTTTTACAGTTCCGCAATAAAATTTCACCAGATTCCAACAAGTATTCCTTTTCCCGTAGCTATGTACTTAATATGACTTAGTTTTAAACCCAAACATCACCTATATTATATATATATATATATATTATATATATATATTATATAATAATATATATATAGATATATATGATATATATATATATATATATAATATATATATATATATATATAATATATATATATATATACTATATTATTATTTTATATATATTATATATTTACATAAATATATTGTAGCCCTCTCTCCTTCCTTCTTCCACACGTTTTAGGCTATTTCGTTTATACTCATTCAACTTTCGCTTTACCGACATTTAATTATTTATATGCGCAATCAATTCCTTTATCATTATCCCTAGGGAGTTTTTTGTTTCTTTCGACTCACTTCCCAAATCCTGTTACTTATATCTTTCCCTTTGTACTCGAGAAGTCTGCACATTTAGTTAGATTTTTATATCATAGGCAGGTGGCTTTTCAAGTCTCCCTCATGCGCTCAGAACTTCAATTCAACGTCGCACTCTCCTTAGTTTGGGTTTCCTGAACTTTCTTCCGCTCAAAACGCAATTGACGATACAACAACGAAATACTAGTTATAACATGTCCGTCAGGTTATCTTTTTATGGCTTTATTGTGATCTTCCCCAGTAAGCACTGGGTGTGTCCTGACAGTTTCTTATATTTTTTACAATTTTATTAATTTTTTTTTGTAGCATTTAAATTATAAAATGTGTTTGTTTATTATAGAAAACATCATGTGTGTTACAGTTATTTCTTAAGTATTCTTTCCACTGTAAATATTTCTTCAGAAATTATTTTTTTTTTTAAGATATCAAAAATGTTAATTGCTCCCCCCCCGATCAAAGTATTTATTCAGCTTTTTAATTATTTAATTTTTATTATAATATTGTTATATTATTATTATTTATATTATTAGATTTTATTATTCATTATTTTATTATATATTATTATTAATTTATTAAATTATTTTTTTTTTTTTTTTATTTTTTTTTTTTTTATTATTAATTTTTATTATATATTTTTTATAGGTTACTTGCGATTTTTTGCTGTTTTACGATTATTGCCTTCTGTGATTCTATTGAAAATAAAAGAGAAAAATTTCATCATCTTTAACCTCTTCCTACGTTGGTCTCGAGCCAACAAGTGGTGACCTGGACTTCACTAACGCCGTCTTCGCCGCCTCTCTCCTTCAGGACCTTCAAGAGGCTTCCTACAGCTGATGTTATCTTTCTTCACGCCTTCAAGAGGTTTCTTATTTCAAGCAGCTGCCATATAGTATCTATCTACCCCTAAGTTGGGGCGAACTTAGTAAGAATCAACCAAGCTATAAACATCTGTTCCTTCTTCATTTAAGAGATAATATATTTTTTTTTGGGGTCATTGGCCCTTTTTTTTCTTTTTTATATTGTGTCACCTTCTTAATTTAATATTTCTTTATTTTTTTATTATTTTATAGCTAGCTAGCAAAGTTCCAGTACCCGTGGCATTATTCTGATTAACTATTTTTTACTTTATTTTTACTATAAGGCTCCTACCAACGAACGACAATGTTCAAAACTGTCAACTGACTTGACTCCACTCAAACCCCAAAGATACACTTATACTGTAAGTGTCAAAAACTGATTCTGACCTGACCTTCAACCTCCTGGAGTTGCAACTGGAGGCCACCAACAAAAATGATCACTTTCGCGCGTTGCTTAGTATTTTGCCGGTCAAGGTCCTACAAAGGTTAAGGGATGCGTTACCTCAATTACAAATAAACAACCAGCCTTACTCTTAACTTAAGCTAGTGTTCAACTCTCCTCCACATAAGTATAAAATTAAATAAAATAACTTCTTAAAAACTAAAGGCCTTGGAGACAGTCTACGTCTGCTTTTTTAGGATTGTTAGAGGGTCCACCTGTTGGTCCATGTATAAATATAGTCCGCCAGCTCTTCCTCCAGAAGCTCCCTACAGAAGCTAGCCACAGCTGATCCTTATTGTACCCTACACGAGCTCGCTGTTTTCGCAGATCATAATGTAAAAATACAGTATCTTACGACTCAAAGTGTACCGCTTCCTGCCTTGCATGCCCCACCTTGCCGCTATGTTTAGGTTCGCAATTACCTATTAATGCGCAGGCGCAGGGTTTAGCAAATGTAATCAACCCTCCTGCTCAAACCGCTGTGCTTGAAGCACGTATTGCCACATTAGAGAATGTTATATTCGACTTAACTAATAGAATTCGCACTCTTGAAGCTCATCCTACTTATTACCAGACTTATCCTTCTTCTCCCCTCCTTCTTTCTCTAACTTTCCTCGTTCTCCTCCTCAGATCGTCGTTTCTATCGCCGTTCACTCACCCTATCCCACCAATCAGCTGCTCAATCGCATATTCAGCCACAAACCACACCATCTTCTCAATCTTCTGCCGCACTTCCTACACACACTCTACAGGGAGTTTGTTTAAACCATCAGCGATGGGGTGACTGAATTCGCAATTGCATCAAACCCTGTATTTAAAATTTAAACCCCAATGCCACACCAAAAAAACTCACGGTGTGGCAAATTCCGCGCTTCCAATCTTCCATGTGTTTACGATCCTTCTACTAATTTGTCCTATCTCATCGATACCGGATCTTCTTTCTCTGTTTTACCTCGTTCTTTCTTGCAGCAAAAAACCATGCCGCGAACCCTTTGCCTCATTTTGCAGCCGATTAACGTCCACCATTCACACTTACGGTACCAAACAGCTTAATCTCACCCTTTCTTTTAGCTGCGATTATCTCTGGAACTTTGTTATTGCCTATGTTACACTTCCCTTTATTGGTGCTGACTTTCTTTCGCATTTCAATATTCTTGTTGACCTACATCACAACCACTTAATCGATTATGAAACAGTTCTCTTCTGCCTGCATCCGTGCCACCTCTTCCATCAACGGTATCCACCTACCTTCAGGTAACAACCCTTTCGAATCTCTTCTGTCTTCCGACTTTCCTGATCTTGTCTTTCCCATCTCGACCTTCCCGGAGGTTAAACATAACTTTATTCATTTGTTTCTCCCATCTTGACCTTCCCGGAGGTTAAATATAACATTATTCATCACATAGAGACGGATGGGAGACCTCCTTTCTCTCACGCCCTTCGTCTTGCACCTGACAAACTGCAAGCTGCTAAGCAGGAGCTCAACACCCTGCTTCAGCGACTTATCATCCGCCCTTCCAAGTCCTACTACTCTTCCCCTCTTCACCTGTTGCTCAAACCCAACGGTGGCTACCGCCCTACAGGCTACTACAGATGCCTTAATGCTATCACTCGTCCAGATACAGTAGGCCCTGTCAATCACATACAGGATTTCACCGCCAATCTTTCTGGATGTAACATCTTTAGCAAATTAGATCTTGTAAAGCTTTTATCAGATCCCAGTCTCCATCCTGCAAACGTCCCACCAAAACTGCCAGTATATAACCACCTAGTCTTTCTGAATTCTACTTACCCCTTTCGGTCTCGGAACGCCTCCCCCGCCCCCCATCCCCACCCCCCCCCGGGTCCACACTTTACAATTATCTCCAAGCTTTATCGATCCACTCAACCGCAATTGCCTTCTATCTTCGCCACATCGATGGCCTGCTCATCGCTAGCCCCCTCTCCGGAAGAGCAACCTCTCTCACTCCGCCAATATATTCACCAAAAGTTAGTGGATTACTGCATTACGTTCATAACTGAATTGTGCGTCTCTATCACAACCTTCTTGAACACACCAATCTCTTCCAGAGAGCGTCTGTCCCATCAAAGACTGTGTTTACAGCCATCCTTCCTCCCTCTGCATACGAAACACGACAGCCTCCGGAACATTTCTCGGATGTCAAAACATTTACCATAGTTAATCCTTCCGCGAGCAGAAGAATACTTCCGTCCTCTCAACGGCTCTTCTTAAACCTCCCTGAAAAGTTTCTTTGTCTTTTTATCTCGACTGACCGACGAGGCCCCCATGGCCTTTACCATCCATCAAGGAGCCCTGCTCTCCGTTCTTCTAGTTTTCCCTTTCTACCCACTGCAACCTACCCGGATCCATCACCAACGCTTCAAACTACTCATCCGTGCTGATCTTCAAACAGTTCTTAAAGCTTGAATTTCACTACCTTGGCGTTCATTTCCAAGAAGCCTTCAGCCAGCCAAGTATGTTACAGCCCTTTGAGAAGGAATTGCACGCCATTTACTTGTTATAAACACTTCCGCTCTTTTTTATCGAAACCGCAGGGTCGAGAATTCATATTATCACTGAATCACCAGCCATCACCCATTCCATCACTGGGCATTTCTACAGAAAGCAGTCCCTCGTCTTAAGCCCCTGAAAAATGATCGCCCAATCCACTACCGATATTCGTCACGTCCAAGGGTGCTGAAAACATCCCCGCTAACACCCTTCTCGCGATTAGTGCTTATTTTCTCCCTCCTCTCTCAATATGGGAAACTGTTCCCACCTTAGCAGGTGAGAATTTACATTCCCCAATAACTCACTTATCGAATCCATAGTGTGAATTTTTTAGTTTCCCCTTACATTTCTATTGACACGCTTCTCATTTACCCACCCTCTTGTATCTACCTTTCGTAGGTTCGCCTTCTCTTGACACCATTCACGGAGTCTCATCCAGATGCTAAAGCACACAGGTCAAGTTCGGCAAGCACTTCGTCTGCCTTCCCTCCCAGGCGTTAAGCTTTGGACTAACAGTGCCTTAGTTGCCATAACGTTCCAAAGTTCACAGCATACTAACTCTGCTGCGAGTAATTTCTTCCTCCCGCGGACAATGCTTTCGACCTAAGACCACATTAGGACTTATGTTGGTCTCACCTTCTCTTAACGCTACAGCCCCATCCTTATCTGCATGATAGCACACCCCGCTGTCGAATCATCCCTTTACGATACACATCCAGTGAAACCATCGCCCAGGCATTCCTTTTCCACTGGATCTCTAGGTTCAGCATGCCTTCTACTGTCTCAATAACCAAGTAGCGAAAGTTCGCATATCTACCTGGGAAGACCTCATGGTTCTTATCGAGTTCCAAACCCTCCGCTCCTGTATTTACCCATCACCAGCTCAAGGAAGGATAAACGTTTTCACGCAGCTCAAATTTCCTTGATGCGCATGGGTAATCCCGAAAACTTGTCAGACTTTTCCTCTCGTCCTATTGGCATCGGACTTTCCTACAAAGAGGAACTTCGCCAGCTGTTCAACCTCGAACTCGTTACGGTTTCCTCCATCCGTTATTCCAATCGTGAATTTATCCTCCTTTCTCCCACTACTATTCGGCATCATCCACACCTCTCCACACACCTTCATCAGTGTGCTATCTTGAAGCCTTCTCCGCTACTTCGCAGACTCGTCGCTATTTACATCCCTTCCGAACTTGACTCCTGTTCCCACGTTCTGTTCGTCACGACTCACATCGCGGTTCACTCCAGCCCATTACGACGCCCCTTCAACGTGTGCTGCAAAGGTCACCGCAACTACTTCTCCCCTTCAGAAACGGATCCAAGTGCGATAACATCTCATTAAACAGGATCAAGCCAGCATTCCGGAATCGCTGATCCACGCCTTACTTACATATCCTTACTCCACGCCCCATCATTTCTGCTTCCTTCCTGGCCCCTTCGTGCTCTACTCCGTTGTTACCTTGTTCCCTTCCGCTCGTTTAGTCGCTCCTCTTCTTCACCCACCCCTCCCCCGCCTTAGTCCTCAAATTCTCTCACGATCGCCACCTCTTCACCAAGCCATTTCGCCATCCAGAGTGTGGAAGTTGTTTCCCCTTCCCACTTCTATATTGACATGTTTTCTCCTTTACCCAGCCCTGTTGTACGTACTGCAAGTTCTTCTCTTCCTTATCCTACTTCGCGTGCGATAGGCCTCTTCATTCCTGTTGTCAGCCTTCACTCCTGAGAAACTCCTTCTTCGGGGGGTAATGATCTCCTGTCTCTCTCCTTCCTTCTCCGCACGTTTAGGCTAATTTCGTTTTATGACCTCATTAAACTTTCGTCTTTACTGACATTTAATTTTTATATGCGCAAGCAATTCTTTACCTTATCTCCTCGGATTTTGTTCTTCGACTCCTTCCCCAAACCTGTTACGCTATATCTTTTCTCTTTGTACTCGTAAGTCTGAACATTTGTCTTAGGCCCTTCTTCAGTTTTATAGCAAGGTGCTTTTCGAGTCTCGTTCATTCGCTCAGAACTTCAATCAACATCGCATCTCTCTTAGTTTGTGTCCTGAATTTCTCGCTCCACTTCTGAAGTCACGATCAGGTTTATAACGTGTGCCTTTGCAGTGTTTATATTTTTTGTGGCTTTTATTGTGTTTTTCCAGTAAGCACTGGGTATGCTCTGAACAGTTTTTATATTTTAAATTTATATTAGCAGCAATTTAATATTATATAGTTTTTGTTCATATAAGTGAAAAAAGTTCATGTGTGTACTAGTCATTCTTATAATATTTTTTCCAATGAAATATTTCTTCATGAAATAATTTTAGTTTTTTAAGATATCAGAACTGTTAATTTCGCACATCCCCAAAAGAAGGGTTTATTCAGTTTTTTTATTACAGTATCTTTATTATAAATTTATAATTATTATTATTTTTGTTGTTGTTTTTTATTATTAGTTATTTATATTTATATTTTTTTATCAGGTGTAGCTTCATGCAGGGATTATCATAGAATTCGAATAGGTAGTTTGGTAAATGAAGAAAAGAAATTTATTCGTCACTGCAAAAGTTCCAACCTATCAATTATCAATAAACAAGTAATATATATTTTACTATTGCTGGGATATAGATTGAAAATGAAGAGAATCCCTTAAAATTTATAAAATTATATATATATATAATATATATAATATATATTATATATTATAATATATATATATATATAATATATATATATTTATAACATACATTGTATAATACATAAATATTTAAAAACCTTTGAAAAACACACTAATCTTTATTATAATTTTTAATGCCCAATTTTAAGATCCTTATTCAATCCTCGGCATTACTTCGCTTTGCTTCTACTAATTACGCTGTCTACAAAAAAACTTTCTTTTTTCGTATGAACTTCCAGCGTTTTATGTACTACTTCGAGTGCATAATTCCATCTGATCCCTATTTTCTATCAAATCCTCATTCTACCAACCGTCAAACCACATTTTCATGGATTTTACCCGAAATTTAAAACTTTACGTACATTTCACAATTTATAACATTATTATATTATTACATATTACAATCATTATATGTACATATCTCAATTTATAATATTTCTTCCTTTGCAGGTTTAATCTAACAAGCTACAACATCCGAAACGAAGAGATCGTAATAACACAGATATCTTCTGCTACGCCTATGGGAGCTTCACTTTGTAGGATCTTGATTACTCTAAGGTAGGACTCGGAGACGAAGCACAAATATTGGGCTCCTCACAAAGTGTGCAAACGTGTGCTGAAACTTTGCCATCATGTCTAGAGGAAAGAATGCTAAACTGAATTTGTGTCCAATGTTTGAAACC
Organism: Trachelipus rathkii; assembly: GCA_015478945.1. Classification (NCBI taxonomy): domain Eukaryota; kingdom Metazoa; phylum Arthropoda; class Malacostraca; order Isopoda; family Trachelipodidae; genus Trachelipus; species Trachelipus rathkii. Next base: position 89,285 of record JABUQX010008952.1, read on the forward strand.
AACAAAACCATTGGCATATACACTTCACCTGCCAATGCCAAGGAGATATCAATAAGATAACAAACACCAGCTACAACACCAAATTAGTTCATCGCCAACGACAGCTGAACACTGTGCAAGATATACCGTGCTTGTATTACTGAGTTACCGAATAGATGTTGAAATACTTATCCATAACCTATTATGTCCCTACAGATTTATAAAGTTATTTCTGACCGAATATATGCCACCTTTTCAGATTTCTGAAACAATTGGCTATATTTTATGTCACTGAATAATGTCTGTTAATAGATTTTGTCGTCCAAAGCAGTCTGTCTGAAACTGTTGCTTCCATGGCTGATAAGAGAAAGGATACTCGACCTCTAGTGTCTCCTTTGATCATACACAGAGCACTATCGCGAACTTTACTTCTAATCAGATTGCATCAACTGTTATTAATGATGCATTAGAGGATTCTTCTCAATACGGAGACGCTCGGCATATGATATCTCTCTCTGGTGG
>JABUQX010008953.1:0-16231 GCA_015478945.1 Trachelipus rathkii
GGGGAGAGACTACACTTCTTATACGGATCATTATTCGATTTACTATGAAATTATAAATTAGGTAGGGTTATAGGCTATATATTATATATATATATATATATATATATATTATATATAATATATATATATATTATATATATGTTTATTTGCCTGTATATATATATATATATATACTATAATATATATATATATTTAGTATATAATGAATATATTATTATAGTATATAGTATATATATATATGTAATATATATATATATAGATATATTGTATGTAAGGAAACCTGCGATTGATGCCTTTCGATCAACGCGTTCTTCAGTGAACGAGACTATATTTTTATTTTTACGCTAAGCTAATACGAATTTGCGATAGCCAGAAATTTAAAGGAATGGATAAGAATATTTAAGAATTTGAACACCTAAATTTATTTTAGAATTTTATTCTCTTCTATAAAATAACACTTAACATTACAGCTTTCACATTTCTTTTCTTCTAATATTAAAATATAGTATTGCAAAAACGCTAGCATTGTTTTGGTCCATTATTAATTCGTGTATGCACTTAATTATGAGATTAATTCAAAAACTGAAAAAAAGCAAACCATTTATGTAGGACTTTGCTATGATGAGTCGCCGAGTTGACCTTTCGAGCTTCTCTAAGATATGCTGAATGGCGCAAAGATGATCAAAAATCTGGAGCTTTTGTCATATATATATAGTATATATATATTATTAATTATATTATATATATATATATATATATATATATATATATAATATATATATATATATATATATGAAATTTGACATTTTTAATTTGTCAACTTTTACAGTTTTTTTTCAATTGCAGCAACATCATTGATAATAAAATTGCTATAGAAGAGTTCCTTAAAAAGTTCAATCTCTTACCAGGTGGTAATATAGCCTTGTCGAAACCTTCTGCTGGAAATCTCAACGGCAATATCCAAGAAATTCAAAATGTTGACCTATTTTGTACTGGGTATTGCAGACCAGCAAATGGAGACGAAGTTATCCATAATATTACAGAGTCCGAAATAGAAGAGTTTAACATACAGCATCTTAGTGGTGTTGGTTCAATCTTACAGAGAGTAAATGGAAGTTGCGTCAAATACTGCGAGGGAAGTGTGTTGAAAGCTTTTGGTCAAAGTCCATCAGCAAATAAATCAAAAGTATATGAAGATCTCGCTGATAAGCATTCAAAACTAACTGACAAGAATAAATCTCTGTACGATGACTCTAAACTTGGTGATAAAAATAAAGGTCTCGAAAATGAGGAATCTTACCTTAGTTATGAAGAGGCCTGTTATGCTGAATCTTATAAATCAAAGAGGCTGGTAAATGAACTTGAAGGAACTCTTACAACCGATGAAAGTGGAAAAGGAAGAGTTGCCACAGTTCAATTGGAGTTAAAGAAGCCCTCTGTAATCTTGAATTTAAATATCAGATTGCCTAACAAAAACTTGGGTACTCCAGGTATTTACTTTACTCAAAATGACTTAGATATTGAAGAAAATATTAAGGTGAACATGGATCCCACTCTCATACCAAACCTTGACTCAAGGAAACTTTTCAAGCTGCTTAAACTAGAAAGTCCTTCATTTGTAGACATCATTCATTTAACTTTAAAGTCTTTATCTTATAATTCCGTGAATCCTAGGATGGTAGAGGCTTTAAACATAACCTACGAAAAACTTAAAATACTTTTTAAAAGAGATATGGAATTGAATAATCTTCCAATGGTCTTTATAAAAACATTCCATCCAGTTATCGAGAAGAATTTGATACCTCAGTTGGATATAGGCTTTGTAAGGAAAATTATTGAACTAGTTGACGAGTCATTCAAATTTCCAAGGGTTTTCGCTTACTTAAAAGAGGTTACTAAAGTTCCAAACTACTATTTAAAGAAAGATTTCACTCTATCCAATCTTGTTAAAGTTATTGACAAGCTTATGAAGAAATTGATGGTTCGCAAAAACACACAAAACAGAGTTTTGAAGAAATTCTACAAACGTTGCCTTAGACGCCTAATAAAGATTATAAAGAAAGATATAGAACATAACGATGTGCCAATAAACTCTATAAAGTTTACTGTAGATACTTTAATTAGTGGAAGTCACTCATTGCAAAGTAAGAATCTTCAAAAGTCTTTATATTCAAATAAACCGAGAAGAGATGGAACATATGGAAGCTTTAAGGGATTTTTGGATCATAAATCTTCGGAAGAGTTAAGAAAAGGTAGAGAGGTGAGTTAATATAATTTTAAAACTTTTATATATTCATATCTTCACCTATGTATCTAAATTGGCTTAGGTTAATTTTTTTGGAAGTAAAATCTTTAGTATTTTCGATCTGATTTAGTTCAGAAATGGCTGGAAAAAATCCGGCTTTTGTGTTTAATTAACTGAAATAAAAAAAATTTTTAAGGATGAATCTGATAAATTTTTCATGACTATCATGAAAGTCACCTTTTATCTAAAAATCTAACAAGCACTTGGTTGTTTTGACTAAAAAGCCTTCTTCTTGCCAACCTTAAATTTAATGTAGGACTCTTTTTCTCCCTTTTAGGATTCGATTGAAGAATATTATCACGATTCTTTGGATGATTGCAGAGGATTGAATGCATATAAAGAAAATGGATTCTGTAAACGGATTATAGATCTTGTTGATCATTTTTCGTATACTCAAATCTAAATATTTTATAAATTTTAGACTAAAAATGTAATCAACTTATTATTAATTCTATCTAATAAAAATTAATAATGAACCTAGTTTTCGAATAAAACTTAAGTAACCTTAACCCTAATAGAAAATTAGTGAAGTAATTGGAAAGAAGTTATATAGAACTATTGGAATATTAACAATAAAATCACTCATTTCCAAACTTTATTATTAGACAAATAATTCTACAAAATGGAGTAAAGAAATAAACTTAACCAATGTTTAATGATATGACTAGGGTTTCAGTTTCCCATATTAAACTAGTAACTTACTGTTCGTCAACTTCACATTTACATTGCTTCAGAAGTTGGCGGAAAGATATAATAACCATGGAAAGAGCCTTTGAAATCCTTCTGTGTGCTCAGAAAGTGTTGATTCAGTAAGCACTGGCTATTAATTAAAGAAATTATTATTCGGGATATCTCAAAACTAAACTCTAATCTGTCTATTCAAATATGAAAATGCATAAACATTTAAACTTTGAAGTATTTAAGTTGCAAATTAAAAGTTAAAAAGGGAGGTAAAATTTTACAATGTACATGGTTTTAAAAATATTTCATTCTAGACATCAAATTGGAAAGATATGCTGGGTAAATTAAGTTTAAGGTAAATAATTGTTTAGGGACCATCCTCTAAGAACCTTTGGTTGACAGAGAAAAGATCATTGGCACCACTGTTCACCAAACTGGTTTAATGAAGCCATTTATAAATGCTTTGAGCAGCGATAAGACATCTTTTCGATGGAACATCCAAGGCCAGCAGTGTCTTGACATATTTTATAACATAAAAAGTTTTAAGAGCTTCACGCCAGATACCTGCGAAAAATGTTTATTCGCAAGAGTTTTAAGCTTGTTTGAAATTAATTAATTTTCGTACCATGTGATTTTGATCCGCATATTATATATATATATTATATAGTATTATATATATATATATATTATTATGATAATATATATTATATATATATATATATATATATATATATATATATATATATTATATACTATATATAATATATATATTATATATATATATATTATATATATATATATATATATATAATACGAAACGCCTTAATATACCCGTAAAGTAGCATTTGTCACGCAAAAAGATTTCTATAAATAATAATCTGTTGATAAAAATATAATACTGTTACGCACAAACAATGTGAAATAAAAATAAAATTAAGTAAAATTAATCACTTAATAACTTAATTAAGATATAGTAGAATTCCTCTATATTGTCCCCAATTCTTATTTCCGAAAAATTTTAAGTTTATCTTGGTGTCGCTGTTGTTTTAACGGCGCCCAGGTAATTACCACCTTAAAATACAAATGAATGAGCAAACGTTTGTTTCGCTGGCAATTGTATCTGGCTATGCAGATCGTATATGTCTTGAACTCTCAACCTATATCGTAAAATCTGACTTTTCCTCAACTATATCTTCTAATCGCCTTAGCAATTTAACCTTTTGCTGTTTTGAGAGTTACTAAACCTATCGGTCAGAGTTTACTTTAGGACAGGCGTGTGATTAGAGAACTACAAATGCTACACTAAAACAAATGACATTTTGTTAATCAGTGAAGAATTTTAGTTCAGAAAATGTAATAAAAAAATGGAAATGGCTTAAAATAAGATTTTAAAATTTTTAATAATGTAAACAAATTGTACGGTAACAGCGACAACAACTAAGAAATGCAACGTAAGGTGACAAGGTGGTATACAGTTGCCCGCAATTCCTTTTTATCATGCTTTAGCTAGCTTGCGCGTAGAAATTGGCTTGCAAGTGATACCGTTTTTAATTTTTATTATTTTAACTAAAGGAATACTCCCGGGTAGACCGCAAAGATGGAATTTGTCGGGGTCTCTAAATTGTCCACTGATTACAAAAATGTCATTTGTTTTAGTGTAAGATTTGTAGCGCTCTAATTACACGCTTGTCCTAAAGTAAACTTACCAACCTATCTTTAACAAGAATATTTTAAGTTATTTCACACCAAAAGTATCTTTAGGAAAGAACATTTCGAGTGGTGATCATATTTCGCTTCTATTTTATGATTAGCAATAAATGAACGCTTGTAGCATCGCTTTGAGTGGCTTGCAAGGTTGGTCACGAATCGGATCCAATTATCTGCCTCCACCGGTAGGCATGCTGTTAAAAGGTTCAGATGTCTCCTGTATTAAAGTTGTATTGCTATACCTTTTTGTTGTTGATTGTGTTGCAAATCCTTCTTAGTAGGTATAAAAATGTTTCAGGAGTTCCGTAGTTTGTTACCGGTAAAAGAGTTTATGTGTACTACCCGTCGGGTTCGATTTGTTATAGCCAGGTTGACCCTACTTTTACTGAGGCGAACTTATGTATAATCTTTTATACGCGCCAGTTACTCCTTGAGGCTGGGCGCTCATCCCCAGGGCCCGACACAGGGAATCGCTCTTGTGACCATGGCCATTGGGATATAGGTGCTTTTAAACCGGTCTGTTTTGTATTATGGTTGTGTGCATTGTGAGGGTTGTGTTTTACTTCAACAGCCCGTTTAGTTACATTTGTGCATTTCTTTTTGTTGCGTGTGACTTACGGTCCTTTTGTATAACGATCTGAGTTGTTCTATCAAGAGGCCGTGACTATGCGGTTGACCATTAGGAAATGTTAAGTGCGCACTCTTTTGATCAAGAGTGGTGTATAGGGGAGAGACGTTACATTAGCCGATTTTTTATGTTACGTTTTGCTACAGACATTATCAACGCTTAGTGGCGAGTATCCATGTGAATTAGATGTAAACACACTGGTGTATACCTGTATCTTTTAGTACTGGGTTAGAGACCACGCATTTTTGTGAATAGGAGATTTTGTAGAGGGAAAGTTGGGTTTTTTAAAAGAATTGGATACACCTGTCTTTCATCAGAGACGGGAGTGTCTCTACCGCCCTCCGGCCCAGCGATGAATGAGAAATTGGACACAGATTAAGCAAAAGACCGGGACAGGCCGGGCACTCTACGAAGTAACAAGCAGGCGAGGTAGAATTGATGAAACTGCAAAAAAGTTTACACAGAATGAAATCGGGTCCGAGTCATCGGAAAATAATGAGTGGACCCGTCAAAGGACCTGTCCTGATATCTTAGAAGATCTGAGATGTTGGTAGGTGCATAGCCCGGCCCTTAGTGTGTTGTGGCCATTACAACATTATTCACTGTTTCAACCATATCTGATGGGGTAAGCGTGCTCCTGAAGTCCCTCCTCTGGTCCCCTTGTCTTGCCTGCATGCTGCACTTTTCACCTTAGACCCTTAGTGAAACCCTTCTGTAGAGTATTTATATATGTAGGCGTACATATTTCACCCTGCGGGGACCAGATTTTCTCCATATATACGTTATCGGCATGTCCGGCACGTGCACCCTATTGAGGCGCAGTCGCCCAGCACCTAACTACACGTACTTTCTTCCAAAGATCATTGTTGTCACGCTAACCACCGTACCTGGGAGGTCATAACAGCCCACTTCCAGTATTCCACACTACATATACCTTTATACGTATCAGAAAGGAGAGCAGTTTCCACAAAGAAGATTCATTTATAGCACCACCACTTGTCGATCGTAACGGGTCCAGCCGCGCACCCACTGTCTTTCATATCGCACCCGTTATATAATTTCTTGCAGCCCAAGCCCCCATAATGTACGGCCTATACTTCACAATCTTCTCTCAAAATATGACCTTCCGCTACACCTGATCCTTATATGCACGGTTGTCTACTAAGTGCTATTCGACGCGACACCCTCACTTTGATTGATACCTCTTTATGAGAACTGAGAGAAGGAACCTTAATGCACCGAGGCTTGTGTCATACAGTTACAGAAATACGTTACACACTGTTCTGCACTCTTGTAACTATTTTTACCTCTATGGAGGGACGAGGTCCATTTCCATATGTGTATAGTGTTAATCTAATCAAACACACTTGCTCCATACGAGCGCCCAGTGGCTGGCGATCGTGCGCGATCACCTACGTGATCCGGAAAGTCTCTTCCCCAGTGAACTTTGTACAGCGTTCCGGACCCCCTACCGGATCCCTGCCTTTAACGTCACCCTGTTACATTTTTCCTTGAAGGGCACCCTCTTTTACTTTGTCCCAAACTGTCGCGCGTCCACTCGAGCGAAGACCCTGTTCTGTCCTCTTCTCTTTTTTTATTGTCAGCCCCCTAGTCACGATCCTCCATTTACTGTCCCTCCCATGCTGTCACGCCCGTATGCCCCTACACTGGGAACGTCCACCCAACCTCATAATGGGTCATATTTGCAACTGCTAACACAATGATCCTATTTGGACCATATTGTGTATTCATTAATGTGGTGATGCACTCTTGTCACTATTTTCCTTGAGGCGGATCACGCACCGAATCTTCTTCATACGTTTACTATATTCATATGAGAGACTGATATCTGACCGTGCCCTCGGGCTCGCGAGCTCAAACTTCAATTTATGTCATAATACCTTTTTCGTCCGAATCTTCCTCCCTTTTGGTGGTCGCCTATAGTTAATTCTTTTCAAGTTCTCATAGCATCTATGTTTCACAATTGCTTCTTTGCGGAGACCCCCCATACTTTAACATTTTAGAATCTCAGGCTGTTAGCCCGTCTTCCGGGACAAAATTTGCGCTTGTAGGATTCCCCCATGTTCATGTATCTAATTCTACGCTCCCTGTCTTGGTAGCCCCGCAGTTTCGGACCATATCACGTCGTCATGTCACCAACTACCATGATGTAAAACAGGGCAAGATGCTCATCACCACTATGATACCGTACCCATTGTTAAACCACTCACCCAGATGGGTGATCCAATTCGTATGCCTTGTAACTACATTTGTGACTCATTATTAGCGTAAACTCATAGCCTTCACGTTGTTCCTTCCTAAGGGTCAGACTTTTTCCCTTTGGGTGCGGCCCCAAATCTTGACATACTACGCCAGTTTACGCACAAAGTGGCTTATCAACTTTTCACCAGCACGATCACCACCATGTCAAGATAAATCATCTATTTTTTTACGTCCACTTTTTGTCTACGAATTTTCCCCTACGTTCGTGTTGTTCTCCACATAAATCGTAATCTTTTACTCACTTTTCTCTCTAGCGGGGCAACCCATTTTTTCTAAGATGGGGACTTCTCCAGAGGTAGTACTATGTCACTCACCGACGCCGGCAACAACCAATGTTCTATCGCTACGTTCTTTTTTGTCGCCCCTTAACTCTACCTATCAACCCAACCTTACTAATGTTCAAAACTCGTCATAGTTATGTTTACAGCCAGAGCATACTCATCTGAAACGTCCACCCCTCATTGCTTTACCATACTAATTTTTGAAACTGAACACTACCTCTGCTAATTGCCAATATAGCCCAACCCGTTTGTATGATTCTTTTTAGTACCTTATTTTCCTGCGGGGCCTCAAGTTTTCTAACATTTCATCTCTTGAACTGTCACAGCTGACCTAATTAAAGAGACTTCCAACAATCTCAGTAATATTATATTACTTTTCTTGGTAACGAGCCTCAACGTTTTGAAATCTGCATAATTAAAGAGTAACCTTTTACCACATTTTTGACCTTGAGGGGCACTAAATTTTTCAATTTTGGACACCTTATAGAATGAGATAAGTAACCTTAACAGCAGTGAAAAACACATGTCTGTTATTATTATACGTTAACACAGGTAACCCTGGAAGTATATAAGAATTCAATTGTCAAAACTCTCATATATAGGGCTTATAATGAAAAGTCCTACTAACCTAAATTGGGTCAAATATTTGAAATGAAAATAAAGGAAAATTGGCAAGGAAAGACAGCATTTCCTTGATTTTTTACATGGGGGCAACACAGTCTTTAATAATTTAAATTATGAATGTACGCCAGTGACCTTTTTGAAGTCCTATTGCGATAAATATATTACCATATTTTATACATAGATTCAATATATTCGGTCCTGAAATTTAAGTAAACCTGTTAACTTTTTACTGAGAAAGTTGGACAACAAATTTTTAATTTTGGTTCAACAGAATTGATATGAATCGGTTAAAGCAAGGTGAAGCTCAGACAGAGAGCACACAGCTAATACTTTGGCTATTCTTTTATTTTTGTATCTCCTTAGAGTTACATTACAGTCTACAAATTAGTCATACAATGATGTATTAGAACAGTGAACCTACTGAGGAGCCTACGAAATAATATTTGTCAATAATTTGAATGAAATATAAAAATGGAATATAGCATCAACGTTGGTGATCTTTTACTTTTTCTACGCAGGGGGAACAGTACTCTTTAAATATTAATAGTAGTGAGTCGGAACAAGATGACGCTATTTGAGAGAACAAACCATAACAAATATTATTATCAATTTATTACTTTTTAAATGAACTACTCAAAATTACAGAATCCTGATCTTTTACGAGGCAATCTGGGCAGAATTTGTTTTGTAACTTTGTGGTGGAGCACAATCTTTAATTTGATAAAAGGATGTAGTCTAGTAAAATGAGAGAACAATTTAAAAAAATCTCAAACGAGTGAGGCAGCAAAGGTACTGTAGATTAATGTTTCGTTCCTAGCCTTTATACTAATTGTAAGCCCCTTCGTCAGGTATTTCTCCATTATGTAAAAACTCAATGATGTTAAGAACACGTGACCTACCTGAATGATAGCGACCCCTACAAACCCATAAAATATGCGTGACCAAGCCATAGATAGACCTTGAGTTCACCACTGCTTTAGCGGTTTTAGGAGCCCTGCTTTTCTGTTGAAGAAAGAGTTTTACCTTGGGTAGCAAAGTCTTTAGATTAATTAGAAGAGGTGTGACGCACGGACCCTTAATTGAAGATTAGTACTCCTTATCTTACAGTAATATGCATTCTTCAATATTATTTGTAACGACTCCACAGAATCTAGGTCGCCTGAAATTATAAGTTAACCCCGGTGGTTGACATTTTTTTATGTTTGAGGGAGCAGACCCATTCCGTTTGATACTGTTGATTCAAGGTGCTTAGCAACATTTAACCTTTTCCCTTTCCCTCCCTACTCAGAAGAATACATCAACCAGGCTCTGCATATTCGTTAATTCCTCGTTTTTTGTATGGACCGGCATAGTTCGGTCCGTAACATTTATATTGTCAAACCCTCCCCCACTCGCACGTAAACCCCGTGACTTACTGAACATAGGCCCGTCGCGCCCCCCACCAGTAAACATGCCTGTCAAAATGTTTTGCATGAAAAATGAAACATTGCGACATACTCGCATCACACGTTGTTACTTCCCCTTGTCAACTCTTTTAATGAGAGGCCACAGTTTCTAAATTCTAATATACGAATGTACGACACTGCAACTATTGAGAGTCCAACCATTATCAGTATTTAATACCTTTTTTTGTACCGACTTCAAGTAGGCTCCTCAAAATTGAGTAAATCCTCTAGTGTTTTCTGAGGGGCACCATTTTTATTTAACACAGAATGTAAGAAGTACCTACAGACAGTGTAAACCAACTCTTGTATGCTTCACACCGATGTTTTTTTGTGAAGCCCCGATAGTACGTCCACCTCCGTCCTGAGATATATTGTCACTACCAAGATGTAAGACGCGACATAGTGATAGTAACCTAAATATGGTCAAATATTCTTGCATTGAAATATGCCAAATGAATCATAGTCGCACATCGACAGTTCTGACTCCCTTGTATTTTTTTTGACCTCTGGGGGCAAGTCTTTATTATCATATAGCATGTCGACAGAGCAGTGAACCTAGTTTCTGAGAGATCCAATCTTACTAGCATCATACATATGCCAATTCTTTTGTCATCTCGCATCAGATTAGGTCTTGAAATTTAAGAGTAATTCCGCTTTTAAACTTTTGTAATAGAGGGGCAACATTTTTATATGGGTCAGAACCTACAGAGATTATGTTTAAGTACCGCATCACCTTTAGTGTAAGAGAAATAATCATCTAGTGTAATTATATATCTACTTTTTTTATGTGATAAGACCTCCTAGTTTGTGTCATTCTAAATTTATATTTGTAACCTTAGTAAAATATCCTGATAGTATCTTAAACGAAAAGTCACGACCTACTGAAAAGGGGTCGGTATAATATTCATTTTTGTACACTCAACGTCTAGGTCTCTAGTTATTAAATTAATTACCTTGTAATAACTTTTCACTGAGGGGCCACCAATCTTTTAATTTGATCAACGGGTGTAAAATAGTAAACCTACAGAAGAGAAACCATGTCTGTAATTTCTAAAATATTTTTATTTTTTGATAGGAACCACATAGTTGCGTCCAACATAGTGGTCTACTACATGTGAGTTACGCAGTGCCTACTAGAAAATGTACCTTTTAGACACTAAATATGGGTATTATTAATTTTGAATGAAATCATGAAAATTGGGAATTTAGCATCAATTTCATCTTTTAACTTTTAGCTTTTGTAACTTTTTAATTCTTAAATTAATATTATTTTCGTAATGTGAACGAAGTGGACGCATATTGAGGAGTCCCAACTTATCAAGATATCAATGTTCCTTTTAGTGACTCAATTAGGTTCTTTAATATTTAAGTAAACTTGTGTACTGTATTTTACTGTGAGGGGCAACAATATTAATTTGATCCAGACTAGGATGATAAGGCAGATACCGAGTTGGCACTAAAGAATAGGAGAAATTAAGAGTTTGTATATTCTAGTATGACCGCAAAGTTTTTTTGGTAAGACGCCTAAGTTCGTTCTACAAATTTTACGTCAATACCTATATGTTGTGATCAGACCTCATATATAGAAGTACTCTGATTTATATAGTACTGCTTATAGCAGACCTAAAAAGGCGTGGGGTCTCAACAATTATTTTAAATGAAGATTAGAAATTGGAATATAGGGCATAACCGTTGTGAGTTTATAAAACTTGTATATTTGACTCCTGAGGGTTCGGCAACAGTCCTTTTTAAATTTATCTATCATTGTGGCTACCGTGACTATAAGAGACCCTTCAAAATTTATCAGTCATTTCTTTAGTTTGTCAAACGATCAAAAAGGATTCGCCTAAAATTTGGAAGGTTACTCCTTGTACCTTTTTCACTGCTGGAGCACAATCTTTAAGTTTTGGAGTAAGGTGGTGTCACTCTGGTCAGTTCAAGAATTGAGAATCAACCATGTTCTGTATTTCTGGGCAGGGGATTTTTGACTATTTAGTTAACACGAACTATATGTTCGCATCAGACCTTTTCTGTCACAAGACATGATGTAGATCGGGGTAGACCTATTTGCAAAGTTGCTTCATAATGTCTTGACGAGATTGTTTGACAGCTGGGATGCTGATTGTTGACGCTCTTGCATTATAATGTATGTATGACTGCCGTGTCAGTTGACTCTGGAGGGTCAATCAAGTTTTAATTCCTTAATAAAGGTAGACCGTGACTATTGAAGAGATCCATTAAGTTGATATGTTATTAAGTTTTTGACGGACCTCAAAAGTGGGTGCTGAATAAAAATTGATTACCTTTTTAAACTTTTTAACTATGAGGGGCTAAATTTTTTATGTTGTCACTAGAATGTAGTAGTACTACAGAGTGAACACATGTGGTAGAGTTTTACGTATTTTTTTTTTTTGTTAAGACTATTTTTAGATATTGACGTTTGATAGTCAAATAATCTGATAGTATATAATCAGTGTGAAACATATAGTTCGTATGTAAGCCTATATCTTAGAATGGAGGATTCAAATTTGCTGAATAGAATTTAGGATGAAGGTAATCGCATCACGTTTGCTTTGTCATTTTTTTGCGCATAATGGGGGATAGTCATTAAATTTTAGATAGATTGTGTGATAGTGACTATTTGAGAGATCAACTGATGAATATATTCCTTTTTATGTACGACCAATTTGGTTCTGATATAGTTAGTAGGTTTGTTAACTAATGTCGCTGAGGAAAATCTGTTAAATTGAATATGTATGCAGTAACCTCGAAGATGATATGAAACCATGTATGTATTTTCTCGATTATTTATTTTGATGACTCATAGTACATTCACTCTGTTTATTAGTGTCAAAGGCTAATGATGTATAGACAGATGGCGTATAAGGTTGAAGTATTATATGAACATGGGTTCTAATATTTGAATGAAATATTGGGTGAGAGAAAATTGAGATATATAGCATTAACGTTGGTGACTTGGAGTATGTCTTTTACCTAGGAGAGGCAACAGTCTAAATTTAATATAGATGTACGACAGTGACCTATTACTTGTAGTTAATATCAGTAATTAGTAATAAAATAATGATGAAGGATAAGTGATGTACCTTTTTTGAGGCAACGCGCCCCTTCGGTTAAATCGGACAACCTGTTTCCTTATTTTCCGTAGCGGAGAGCCCCTTTTTCTTTGATTTCCCAGGGTGTCAGTCCGCTACGAGGAGCGAGCCTGTTGTACTTTCGTTACTGTCGTGGTTTTGTCTAGAGCCCCATGTGAACGTGCATAAAAGCATTATGTCAAGAACAGCCTGCTTTTTTAATTAGGTGACTCAAAGCAGAACAGTCCAGAGGCACGGCTGTATGCTCCCCTTTGCTCACTATGCAGTCTTTAGGCACTTATGCCTCCCCGTTGTGTTCACTAGTACAATTATGTTTCTGCGGAGTACACGTTTGCCATATCCTACTGGCGACGTAGACCTCTTGAGTCGCGACTCCGCGTACTGATCAGATTTTTAAATATGTATATAAATGGGGTCGACTCACGCGTCGGTCCTGCATTGGGTACGCTTTTTCCCTTTTCGCTGCGGGGTCACAACTTTTTTCATATTGCACAGTACGTTGGTGTTTTGTCGTGGCGTAACCCGGAGTGCAACTGAGTTCTTTACACACGTTTTTTTGAGGCCGCCCTAACGTCGAATGCATAGATTATGTCAAGCGATCCTAGTTGTTAGTCCGTAGACCTTGTGCCTCCCCGTGAGTCTGGGATTTCACAGAATAGATTATAACTGCCTGTGCCTTTTGCCTCTCATAGGCGTCCCGTTTGTGCCTTCTTGTCCTTTAGAGATAGACTTACAGTTTTTCTAATTTACTACATCAGCACTGTACCGCCCGGACAACATCATAGCTGTATCGCCCTCGGCAAAATCCATTGTTTTTCGTCCTCTGGCGTGTCATGCTTTCAGTCACCTGTTCCTTCTTTACTTGCGGGGCACCCCTCTTTAACTTAAGTCACGCGTAACAGTCTGTCCGCTTGACGCGAGACGCCGCCCTGTCTGTATTACGCGTTTTTAATTTGTCAGCCCGCTCAGCTTTTGTGCCACTCATGCTATGCGACGGTGAACTCATCGAACCGTCGCGACTCTGTTGCTTCGGTTCGCGCTCCTTATCTGCATGCCTCTCGCCTCTCGCGGTTCGATCGTTGTGCCTTTGTCTTTTTCCTTCGGGGCCGTCATTACTTTCACATTGAACTGTCCGCAGTGCCTCTTACGCGCTACCACTCTCGCCTTTTACCTTTTTCGTCGGCCTCCATTCGGGTCCTGCGCTTTGCATCTGTCCAACTGTTCGTTTTTTTATTTTATGCGGGAGGCTCTTTTTCTCATTGCCTCACGCCAGAGAGGCTGTCGCCGTCTCCCGAACGTGACATCCCGCCGGCATCGCTGATAGTAGGTCTACTCCGGTCTTTGTACTCATAGTGCCCCTCGTTGTCCTCTATTTTTCTCATCTCCCTCCATGCTGTGAGCCGCGTGCCCTCCTGCTATAAGTCCGCCCATCCACCTGAGGTCCTCTTTGATCCTGCCAATACGCACTTGACAACACATCTCGCTCACGTTGTTCTTCAAGGACTTGATATACTTTTTGACGCGTGGGCACGTGTTCCGTTATAATTTCGGAGTGTGCGCACACAGTGCTTTGCGACTCGCCCCATCTCGTTAAGTGTTACCTTTTTGTCCGGCCCACGCAACGCTAGGATCCTAAACCACTTCGTCCTACCTTTCCTTTTTCCGGGGGCCCCCTTCTTTGTCCCACCTGTGTCCGATCGTCGCGTAGCCGCGCGCCGACACCTGTAAAAACAGTAACTGTTCGTCTTCCACGTATTTTAGTTGTGCGGGCACGGATGCCTCGTCCGGAGTATGTTTTTGGTTTCATCCAACTTTAATAATATGTCACACTCCTGATGAGTAAGTCTGGAATGGCTCATAGCTGCCCGTTAAATTCACCCAACCCTTCACTTGTGAGTCCTACGACATCTTATGCTCTGCCCTCTGCCCCTTGGCCCTCTTGCCATCCAAGTATGGAGTGACCTAAGTCCTTTTTCCCCTTATTTTCCCTGGGGGCTTGTCTCGTTATTATTCTAATAATCCTCGCGTCGTGTGTCCGAGGCCGTGGCCCTCGGTTGACACGAATCATAAACCAGATACTCACGCACACCACAAGCTCTCTACTTTAATGTAGTTTTTTTTCGTCCGCCTCCTTCAGGTAATATCTCTTGCATAATTTCAGTATATAAATTTGTTGCGACTATGTCAAGGGGGAGCGAACTTCTTCACTAGTTTGCTGGGCTGCATCCAAAGAGACACTACTTCCACAGTCCGGAAAGTGTTTGTTTGTCACATAGTTTGCGACATTAACACTCTGAACCCAACGCGCAGACACTCTAGTTATGTATGTAATGAGAGTATAATTCTAGGAGACTGCTTTTTAAATAACTAGTGACAAACAGGCGGAAGGTCTACCACAGTTTTGTCGTACCTAGGGGCTACGTTCGATCATATTTCTAGTCCAACACTCCATGCTGCGAATACAGTGCCATCTCTGCAGAGTCTACCCTATATACCCCTTGGGTTCCCCCCTCATTTGCTGCTCTCGACATGTTGGCTCTCGCACTACCCTATGTGATTTTTCTTTATTTTACCTGGGGGTGTAGGTATAGTGGGACCCCTCTTTCCTTTATCATCGTATCACTAGGTGAGTACTACCGCGATCAATCACAATGCTTGCTGACTCATCATACTTATGAGTAAAAAATAATATCATTAGTTTACATTTTTCGGCCGTAATACACTCACCTGTAGGATTAATTCCTTGCCTACTTTCGGTTCACCTGTTCTAGTAGTTTTTCTTTATGAATAGGGTACCCTTACTACTTGCTTTCCTTTGATAATTACCCTATGTGCTAGCATATATTATTGTCGACCCCACTGTCCAAACACGCGGCACAACGGTCGTACAGCAGCATCACACGGCCGCCCGTTTGTACCCATCCTCACAATGGAAGGCCATGTGTTTAATTGTTTTTGTCAGTGGTTTTATTCTTCTCCTATGTAACTCGTTTTTTTTTTTTTTTTTTTATCCACCCTCCTGTTCTCTCATATTCCACACTTTTTTCTTTAACATACTGTTCAGTGAAAATTGCAGTATAAAGTTAGCAAAGATAATACTGTATATTTTGAGCCCATTATCCTATATCGACTTCATATATTATATATAGAGGCTACCTATTCCG